>PVJA010045459.1:0-15629 GCA_004027025.1 Myocastor coypus
GTTCTTATATCTTCTTGATTCAGTTTTGGTAATTTATACATTTCTAGGAATCTGTCCGTTTTTTCTGCGTCTTCAATTCTGTGAGAGTAAAGTTTCTCAGAGTAGCTATTTATAATCCTCTGAATCTCTGTTGGGTCTGTAATAATTTCACCCTTTCATTCCCTATTGCTTGAGTTTGAGTCCTTTCTTTTCTGTTTTTTGATGAGGTTAGCTAGGGGCTTATCAATTTTATTTAATCTTTCAAAGAATCAGCTTTTTTATTATTAAAAATTTATTTATTTACTTACTTACATATAGTACAGAATTTCAAAACCAGAAAAATTTAACAATGGTTATATTACATATTTTCATCATCGGATCAGTTTGTATTAATAGATATCAGTATATAAGATTGATCAAACAATTAAACATTAACACTTTCAATAAGTATTTTTTTTTAACAGTGGACACACTGCACATTGTCCTCACAATAGTTATACAGAGCACAGTGTGTGGGCATGACCCACCTTCCTATTGATGTTGCTAAGGAAAGAAAAAAAAATTTCTCTTTGAATTAAGAGGAAGCAGATGCATACACAGTGCAATGTTCCACAATTGCAGTGGGCCACCAGTGAAACTTGCAATGTTGGAAGCTATTGATCCAAGCCTCCTACAGCTCATCTCACCAATCTAGCTCTGCGTTTCATGCCTTGTAATTAACCTTTTTTGCTGGGTGATCAAGGGCAAGTCAAAGAAAGACCTGTATAACAAAACATTCATCTTTTGTATCTTCCAAGGTCAAATCCCCTCAGGATTAATTTTGGAACCATATATAGTGCTTTGTAGAACTGTTGTCAGTGTCAGCCTTCGGGAGGAGTCACGGCTATTGCTTTGTTTGATATTCAGAAATCCAGTGATGATAAGCTCAATTACCTATGTTATAGAGTAATAGTATCATGAAGCTTTTCTGCTGGAGGGTTGAGAATGTAAATTAACAGACCAAAAGTTGGAGAAAAAGAAGGGCTACAAGGATAGCCAATATTTTGGCCCTAGCCCTTCAAGGTCAGTAAGGACTCAGGACATAAGAGAACCTGTGCTGTAATATCCTATATCTCAGAGGTGTCTCAAATTTTCTGGTCGAGGAGATTATGGGACCTCAGAGAAAAGGGATAAATGAACTATACTGTGTCTAAGGAGAGACGCCTGGAGAAAAACATTCTCTCAGGCTTTCACAGAAAGAACCAGCCTTTTAATAGATTCATTCATTGTATTGTTTCCTTTGTCTCAGTTGAATTTATTTCTGCTTCAATGTTTATAATTTCCTCCCATTTTTGGGCTTTGGATTTCATTTGCTATTCCATTTCTAGTTGGTTTAGGTGCTGCATAAGCGTATTTTTTCCTGTTCTGTTTTCTTAGTGTGTGAGTTCAGGGCTATAAATTTTCCTCTAACAACTGCTTTCTTTGCATCCCATAAATTCTGGTAAGTTGTATTTGATTTTTCATTAAATTGTAGATATTGTTTAATTTCCTCTGTTACACACTGGTTGCTGAGAAGGATGTTGTTTAATTTCCATGTATTTCTGGGGGTTCTTTTGGTTTCTTTTGTCATTTATTACCAATTTCATTGCACTGTGGTCAGACAGTAAGCATGAGATAATTTCTGTTTTCTTGCATATACTTAAGCATGACCTATGGATTAATATGTGGTCTATTTTAGAAAATGTCCCATGTGCAGCTGAAAAAAATGTGTATTCTGAAGTGTTTGGGTGGAATACTCTGTGTATGTCCACTAAGTCCAGTTATTTCAGGTTCCGGTTCAGGTCTGCTACTTCTTTGCTAATTTTTTGTCTACTTGACCTATCTTTTTTGGATAAAGGTGTGTTAAGGTCTCTTATTAAGATTGTGGTATTGGATATGAAATTTTTTATGTCTGTTAAGGTTTGTCTTATATAACTTGGTGCTCTCATGTTGGGTACATACATATTTATGAATTTATGAATTTTTCCCCTAACCAGTATGTAGTGGCCTTATTTATTTCATTTGACCAAACTTGGTTTCAAGTTTAGAGTGTCTGCAAACAAGATTGCTACCTCTGCCTTTATCTGAGGTCCTGGAGTATGTAGTATTGTTTTCCACCCTTTAAATTTTAGCCTATGAGTTTCTTTATGAGTTAAATGTGTTTCTTTCATACAGCATATGGTTGGATTTTGCTTCCTTATCCACTCTGCCAAGCCGGGCGTGGTGGCGCATGCCTGTAATCCTAGCATTTGGGAGGCGGATAGATGTGAGTTCGAGACCAGCCTGGGCTACAAAAGTGAGCTCAAGGCCAGCTTGAACTACACAGTGGGACCCTGTCTCGAAAAAAAAAAAAAAAAAAAAGCTTATCCACTCTGCCAGGCTATTTATTTTAATTGGAGAACTGAGTCCATTTACATTGATGGTTATAATTGAATTGTATTGACTTAGGACTAACATGTTTTTTACTTACTACTGTTTAGTTCTTTTTCTCTTGTTTAATTGGTTGCCCTATTTGGTGAGTTCTTTCTGTTCTCATTTGTTGAGTTCAGGTCGTGTTGGTCTCTCTTAAAATTTTTTAGTATATCTTGTAGGGTTGGCTTTGACATAATGAAATTCTTCAATTGTTCTTTATCTTGGAATTATTTCATTTCTCCCTCATACTTGAAGCAGAGTTTTGCTGGGTATAGCACTCTGGGCTGGAGTTTATTTTCATGGAGAACTTGAAGCACTCTGTTCCATGCTCTTCTTGATTTCATAGTTTGTGAAGAGAAATCTACTATTATTCTGATGAGTTTTCCTTTAAATGTGATTTTTTTTTTTTTTTCTCTAGAAGCCTTTAGTACATTATTCATTCTTTGGTAGGACTTCTGGGATCTTGCCCATTATATGTCTGGGTGTGTTTTTAGTTGGGTTGATGTTATTTGGAGTTCTGTACGCTTCAGTTACATGAATTCCGATTGTTTTCTCAAATTTGGGAAGTTTTCTACTGTTACTTCTGCCCATATTGTTTTTATATCATTTGTGTTGACACCTTCTTTCTCGTTGTTTCCTATTAATCTCGCATTGTTCATTTCTGCATCATCTTGCAGATGTTGAATTATTTTTCCTGCATCTTAGCTGTTTTCAAGAGATCCTTCCTTACCTTTTCACTAGCTATGACTGTGTCTTCAAGAGCTGAGATTCTATCTTCACTTTGGTTCATACGGTTTTGCCAGCTTGTGATTGAGATAATATTTTCTTGTATATCTCTTTGAAACTGTTTCATGCAATTGCTTTCTTTCCTATGTTGCTCCATCAGGGAATCCATCATTTTTCTATTCTCCACTAATTTTTAATCAATATCTTCTTTAGTGGTACTGAAGTCTCTCATAGTTATTCTTTCTCTCCCTAGTTCAGAGATTATTTCCGCTCTGTTTTCCCCTCTACCTTTCTGCAGATTTTCCCCTACTTTAGATGTTATTGATTTAGACTGGTCTTTTTTAACTTCACATGTTATTTCTGTCCTGGTTTCCTCTGTTCCTTTCTGCAGTTGTTTTTTCACTTCAGAATCTATTACTTCATGCATTTCTTTTTTAGCTTCAGATGTTATCTCTGATCTAAGTTGCTCTATACATTTCTGAACTTGTCTGTCTACCCCAGAAGCTAATGATTCAGGGATTTCATCTGCATGATTCCCATTTTCTGGTAAGGTAGTTTCTCCTGTGTCTGTTACAGGTGGGCTTGGGACATGAGATTGCATTTTGCTCCTTGTCTGTATCATTTTGTATAGCCGTGACCTTTGGTCCAGGGCTGCGTGCCCACTGGGTTATTCATTCAGTCCAGTCTACTGGGTTGGCTGAACTGCTTGTAGGCTGGGGGAGGAAGTTCTCACTCACCTGGTAGGCCTCGCTTCTGAATAGGCAGTGTGTGTCAGGCCGGAGGTCTGACTCAAGTGGAGGACCTAGTGCTGGATAGGCTACAATTGTGTCTGGCTCAAGGTCTGACTTAAATGGCAGACCTAGCTGCTGGATAATCTGTGCTTGTGGTAGACCAGAGGAGGTCTGACGTGGAGGGCCTGATGCTGGATAGGCTGCACTCGTGGCAAGCCAGAGTAGGTCTCAGGTGGGCCTGAGGTCTCAGGCAGGCTGGAGGTCTCAGCCAGCCAGAGGTCTCACGTGGGCCGGAGATCTCAGGTGGGCCAGAGGAGGTCTGATGCAGCAGGCCTGAGGCCTCAGGTGGACCGGATGTCTCAAAATGTTCATTTATGCCCTTTGTCGCCTTTTAAGTTAGATAGTATAGGGGTTTTCCTATTGAGTTGTATGGCCTCCACATGTTATCACCTTATTTCATATGTGAGTTCAAAATATTTTTCTTTCATTTTGTATATTCTCTTTTCATTTTGTTGATTTATTTTCCTTTCAAGTGCAGAAACTTTTAATTTCATACAGTCTCACTTCTCTGGGCTTTTATTAACTTTAACTTTGGTGCCATACCAAAAAAAAAAAAAAAAAAAAAATCTCGCCAAGACCAACATGAAGAAGTCTTTTTCAAATTTTCATCAGCAGTTGTAGTTGCTGGTTTACGTTTGAGTTTCCCACCTATTTCAGGTTTCTTTTTAACAAAGGTATAAGGGACTAACTCCATTCTTGTGCATATGGATAAGCTCTTTTCCTAACATTATTGAAGAGAGTGTCCTTTCTCCAGTATATATTCTTGCTACCTTTGTCAAAGTTTAGTTGGCCATAGATGTGCATTTGTTTCTGGAGCCTATTCTCATCTATTTGTAGAGATACCGTTTTTTTTTTTTTTTTTTTTCCTTAATAGACTCCGATTCATGATTGAAATTGAGAGCAGATCCGTGTAGGCCTAACAGGAAGCCCAGTGAACATGAAAAGATCAGACAGGCTGGTATTTGCCCGGATGCCCAAACATGGGTTTTCTCAAAGAACATTATTTTTATAATTAAGCAGAGGATTAATGAACCCATGAAGTATGGCTGCCTTAGAAAGATTAGCTAGAGAATTCATACAACTTTTTTACTCTGTGGATAAAATTGTTTCCATTGCTTACGTCTCAGTGAGACCATAGCATCTGGACTAGTCAGATTTACCTGTTTCAGGGGCAGGGTAGGATTCCTGATTTAAAAATGAAGAACTTGCAGATGAAGTATTACAGCTGGTCTTAAGGAATCTGACTGAGTGGCTACAACCCATAGCTCGCCATAATAGAATGGATCCTCACATGGTATGTCAGGGTCATCAGGGACTTGGAAAATGGCCCTCTGGTTTCTTTCCCCTTTACTGAGAACTGGGCAAATCTTTGAATTTCTTGAGGCCAACTTTTAATAAAGCAATGATTCTATTTGGCTCCTAGTAACTATATTCATATGTTACAGAAGAAGATGCACTTATAAAAATCTGTTGCACGTAAGTATTAAAAAGGAAGAGATAGATAAAGGAAGCAAGTGTGAGATTTAATATGTGTTCATTGGAATTGCACTGTACAACTGGAAATAAACACACTAACCCTATCCTATTTCCCCACATCAGAATCACAGCTCCACTTCACTGACATCAGGTATAACCAAAGCACAAGACAAACCAGAAGCCAAAAAGCTCATGTCCTCTCCCCATAGTTACTCTGCCATTCCTTGTACCCTATTGCTCCATCTTCCTCCTCATTCAGATGTGGTCATTCTTTGTCAATCTATATTGATTGCTTCTTTTAAAATTTTTGGTCAAAATTTAGTTTCTTTATGAAGCTGGTCTTGCTTAGCTTCTTTTGTAGGCCATTACTCTGTGTATAATTACATGTATTTGAATTGATTTCTTTTTTTTTTTTTTTTTGTGGGACCAGGGTTCGAACTCACGACCTCGCACTTGCCCAGCAGGCACTTGTGCCTCGGAGCTATCTCCCCAGCCCTATTGAATTGATTTCAATATAAGCTAGAATCGTCCAGGAAAGAGACATGGCATTTTAGAGCAGGTGGAGTTTGCACTGTTCTAGAAGAGGTAAAAAATTTTTTTAATTAATTTTAATGAGAAAGAAATAACAATGAGATAGTTCCAAAACAGGTTAGTAGGACAGTTACAATAATTAATTCATTTCATATTATTGTCTTCATAGTAGCTGTTCTGAGTACAAGACGCAAACATTATATCTTTTCTAAGCACTATTGGTACAAATCCTTCTTCTCACTGAACTAAGAGAAAGTATCCAATAGCCCATAAAAGTAGTGGGGTATCAGCAGAAGTAGCAATGTCAGAAGCTGTTGACTTGAGCCTTTTATAGCTCAGCATATAAATATGGCTTTACTTTTTATACCTCCTGGTTGGACTTTTCTGCTGGATGGCTAAGACAAGTTAAAGCAAGACTTATATAGTGTCAACCCTCTGGGTGAGTCAGCCATTTTCTTGACCAATTTACTATCTGTGAAAGCCTGAGAGAATGTTTTCTTTCTAGCTGACTCTCCTTAGGCACACTATTCATCATCAATCACTTTCCTCTGAGGTTCTATAATCTCCTTGTACAGAAAATTTGGCACTCACTGAATTATAGGATGTTACAGTATAGGTTCTCTTATGTCCTGAGTTCTCTTTTTTAATTTAATATTTTTATTGTTTAAATTTAACAATGGTTATATTACATATTTTCATCATCAGATCAGTTTACATTAATACATATAGGTATATAAGATTGATCAAACAATTAAACATTAACACATTAAATCAACATTACTTTTTTTTTCTTTTCCCCTTACTTTTTTTGGAAGTTGACATATTGCATATTGTCCTTACAATAGTTCTACAGAGTACAGTGTGTGGGAATGACCCACCTCCCTATTGATGTTGCTTAGGAAAAAAAAGGAAAAGAATATACTTCTCTTTGGACTAAGAGGAAGCAGATACATACACAGTCAAATGTTCTGCAATTGCAGTGGGCCACCAGTGAAGCTTGTAATGTTGGAGGCTATTGAATCTAAGCCTCCTAAAGCTCATCTCACCAATCTAGCTCTGTGTTTCATGCATTGTAATTAAGCATTTTTTTTTCTTGCTGGGTAGTCAAGGGAAAGTCGAAGCAAGACCTGTATAACAAAACATTCATTTTTTTGTATCTTAATCCTGAGGGTCAAATCCCCTCAGGATTAAGTTTGAGACCATAGACTGTACTTTGTAGAACTGTTGTTAGTGTCAGCCTTCGGGACGAGTCATGGCCATTGCTTGGCCAGTTTGCTTTCTGTGAAAGCCTGAGAGAATGTTTTTCTCTGGGTGACTCTCCTTAGACGCACTATAGTTCATTCATCCCTTTCCTCTGAGGTCCCATAATCTCCTTGACCAGAAAATTTGGGACACCTCTGAGTTATAGGATATTATAGCAGAGGTTCTCTTATATCCTGGGACCTTATTGAGCTTGAAGGGCGAGGGCCAAAATATTGGCTTTCCTTATAGCCCTTCTTTTTCTCCAATTTTTGGTCTGTTAACTTACATTCTTAACCCTCCAGCAGAAAGGCTTTGTGATACTATTACTCTATAACATAGGTACTTGAGCTTATCATCACTGGCTTTCTGAGTATCAAATATCTTTGACTTAGCTTGGAAATGATATTTTCTGACCATCATTGATATTCTAATAACGTTCCATACAATGTGATATAAGCAGTTACACAATTTTGACACAGATATTTTGGAAATTCAAGGAAATACAAAATTGTAGCCTGTCAAGACTATGGTATTTGGCACAGTCTCTTATTTTCAAGTACTACAAAGAGGTAAAATTTTACTAAGTATGTACTGAAGAAGAGTATTACATTCCTCATCATCATGGATTATCATTACAGCATGAGCCCTATAAGATAAATACTATTCTAAACACTTTATGTGCCTATCTCATTTGATTATCATAGTGACAGTATAAGATAAAGATTTGGTCCATTTTATTGATAGAGACACTGAGGCACTCAATCAGAGACTTATCCAAGATTGTTCAACTAGTAAGCAATGGTGCATAGCATGACACACAGACACTGTCCTTGTAACCACCATGCTACACTGCAAGTAACTGACTGAACAAGCAGTAACAGGTAAGGGGAACTGTAGCAGATATATGTTTAAAAGAAAAAGTAACAGCTAAAGGTTTAAAGCAAATTCACAGATTAATATGACTAAATACTAACAAAAGTGACACATCTCAGAAGAGATGGAATTAGGCATGATTATGGAAGGCCTCAAATTCTTTCACCAAACCTACTTATGTTGTCGTTATTCTGTGGCCAATAGAGAGCTGAAAAGGGTTTTATGGGTTTTTTTTGAGGGGGTGGTTTATGTTGATGAATGGTGTAAGATGTGCCTTTAAGTAGATGGAGCCAAGGAGTAGAATCTACAGACAACTAAAATTTAGTAGAAAAATCATCAGTTCTTTTTTAAAATAATATATAGTGAATAACCTATCATTCAGTTTAATTTGCTTGACTCAAGTGCAGATTTTAAAATAGTGTCACTTCTAACACCTCTGTATATGAAGAAATAAAAATTAATTTCTGTATGGACTAGTAAATAGGTAATAATAATGACTCTTGCAAGTTCTGTGGCATATTATCATCCACTTCTATTTCTTCCATGGCATACATACAGCCTCTTCTAAGTATCAGATGTGCTTATCAGCTACATTTTATTAAGTAAAGAAAAAATACAGGATTATATATTCTCCGCATAAATTTTTCCCTTCCATTCTGGGCGAGATGCAGTTAACAGCCAAAATAATGCTCAAAGGTGATAGGAAAGCACAATCAGTGATGTGTGGACTGCATATAAGAGCTGGCTTTAATTAAATCCCTTTGCTGAGAGAAATAGAAAAGCCAAAACTCACACTTTTCAGTTGTTTATATCAAGTTCCCACTGGAATCTTCTAGAAAACTGTAAGAGGTGTTGATTCTACTCTTGGTAAAATGCCAAAGCTGCACTCTGAAACAGCTCAGATCACTAACTAGGCATATTTTCCAACCCGTGTTTGTGGTATATGGTTGTCAGTAAACCTTGATCATTTGTGGTTAATTAATCTAACTCATTAAATTGCTGAGTTATTTAATAAGACACACTTTGGTTAATATTTTGACAATGTATCAAAAAGTGCACCTTCTATAGCCACTATCTCCATTTTTTAATCATTTCATTCAAAATGCAATCTGTTTTCCCACAAAACCTTCCATTATTTCAAGCACAAGTTTTATTTCAGAATTCTAAATTTCCTCTTAGCTCACTTCAGGAAGACAATGTGTTCATTACCTTGAGTGATGGGTGGAGACATTTTTCAGTGAATGAAACCAAGGGCTTTTCTTTTTTTTTGGTCTTTTTGAGAGAGTCTCGCTGTACAGTTCAGGCTGGCCTTGAGCTCACTTTTGTAACCCAGGCTCGTCTCGAACTCGCACTGATCCTCCTGCCTCAGCCTCCCGAGTGCTGGGATTACAGGCGTGCGCCACCACGCCCGGCTGAGTTTAGGTTTATAATCTTGCATTTTCCTTGGAATTACTGACCTTCTGTTGCAGCCAAGCCTGGTTTGCTAGGGTAAATTCACACCATTCATACACTTGGGGTGCAGAAGTACATTGTTTCTGTAGTGCACTTGCTTGTGCTTCCTAAGTTACAGTTTGACGAAGAAGTGCCTCAGGTTCCCAGTTCAGGGTTGCCTCTATTCCCATGGCCAACTGTTTAAACCTTTTAGCTCTCTCAACAGGAGGGCAGAGATGACATCCACTGATTTTATGGATATTATGAGGGTGTCTTTAATTGGCATCCATCAAAGCTTTTGCCAGAAAGCAGACCCTTCAATTATCTATTCAGTTAATACTTTTGCTAAAGCATTTTTTGTGCTTCCTAGTTGCGTAATACTAGTAGCATGATATTCTGGCTTCTCTCTCCCCTGGATGGCTCATGTGTCTGGGAAGTTAGGGAGGAGAGTTGGATTATCTGTGGGCTAGACTCCTCTGCTATCACAGAGGAGAAGCTCAACTGTTTTCACGCTTTCTCAGCCTTCGGAGTGTGGTGGGGAACTTTCCCTGGTCTAGGGCTACCTGCCATTATGTATTTGTCACTGTTACTGAGGTTCATTAGTGAAATGTCCACTTGCCTAGACTCAAAGTACCTTTTTTTCCCCCCAAAAGTCAGCCTTGTGAGTAATCTATGTGATATTTGTATCCTCCATGTTCTGACTGATTCATTTTATTTTTCACTCAAGGCAAAAATATGGTTGGTGAGGAGGCTGTCACACTGCATAACACCCATGAAGTACTTATACTGAGTAACTACTAATACTCAGTGACTACTAATCCTGACTTTGTTACATTTCATAAAGGAAAACTCTCAAGCCAGCCACTCATGTCCTCAGGTTGTAAAAGTTCCAGCCTAATGTCATGTTACATTGACATTACATATCTAGAGCATGGTAACAGAGACCATTCTCAGAAGTATCTTCATGGAGTTGTGCATTCACCTTGACTTTTTACTGGAAGTCACTACGGAAAGGCCTGGATAAATAACAAATGTCTCTAGCTGTGGTATTAATATATTTTTTATTCAATGCTCTTCTTATTTATCCCATATTATATGCTTCCTTCAGAGTTGAGAATCAAGAGAGTAGTGTTTTTAATAAAAAATTTATATGTTCCCATAAATTTTAAAGGATATTTAAACTGCAGAAAAAGACATGGAGAAAATCTTGACAGACGGCAAAGCGGAAAATCCCTATGTAAAAGAAGAAGAAAAGAATTACGTGGGAGTAATTCTTGGTTGCAGAAACCACGCAACCAAGAAGAGAGTGGAGTGACGTAGTTATAATATGGAAGGGACAATACCAACCCAGAATTCTACCTCCAGCAAAGTTATCCTACAGAAGTAAAGGAGACCTCCTGTTATGACCCTGCTGGCACAGGAAAGGGCTTGAACAACTAGGGCCACTCAAATACAAATTGCCTCTAGCTGGTGACTGTGCCCCTCCCCCATCACAGCATGTTCAGTTGGTCTATCTTACCCATCCAGGAAGATAGCTTAGTCAGGTGATGGTGACACCTGAACCCTTCCCTATGTAGAAGATGCATAACATTGAGGCACCAGCCAGGTGTCTTCCCACAATGCACCTGTGGTAGCACAGAGCTCTGGGACTCTGAGGTAGTAGGACTAGTTAAACTGGGACTGCTGCTGGAAGAGCAGACTTATGGATGACTACCAATTACACCAAAGCTGAAGAAGAGAGGTGCCTTAGAAAGGCAAGGATGGGCAGGTATTGATGCTTCCCCTGCAAGCCACCATGCCATAGGGAAAGTGGGAGTTTGTGCATGCAAGGTCCAGTAGAAAAACATCCCAAATGAATGATGTACCCTTTGAGTAGCTGAAACACAGTGCTTCCCTGCTGCATGTTCAGAGACCAGTGATGGGAGCCTCTCTAGAGATTTCAATAATACAAACAGCCTGGTCTGCCATTGCTGATGTGAATGATCCATGCCCTCTTCTTCTGAGCATCTCCTGCATCCAGATGGAAACTGGCAACATCTGGATTCATTCTCTGCTTGCTTTCTGCTGTGCCTTTTTGGAAATGTTGCCCACATTCAGACCAAACACATTGTATTAGCCAGCTTCCTTTTACTATAACAGAAACGAGATAAATAACTTATGAAGAGAACATTTATTTTTGCTTACAACTTTTTAAAGAGAAAAAAATTAAAAATAATAGTAAAACTGAATTTCAAAACAAGTTAGCAGGAGAGTTATAATAACTAATATATTGCATATTGTTATCTCTCTTGTAGGTAGTAAGGGTGCAAGATATAGGCATGATATCTTCTGTTTTTAGGCATAATGTCTTGTCCAAACAATATTAGTGCAAAATGTTCTTTTGAATGAACGAAGAGAAACTAGCTGTATAACTATCTTAACTATATTATTTTCTTGTTTCTTTTTTCCTTTCCCTTTTCCCTGATCACAATTTGTCTTTTCTTTTGAACAGCTTCTTCTCATTTTATAATATCTATTGTACATTTTGTACTTTATGTACTCCTCTAGTTTCTCATACTAGTCAGATAATATGAAGTTTACACATATGGGTCTGACTTATTTAACTTATGAGTATTGTTTTGAGTTGCACCCATTTACCTATAAAAGTCTCCAGTTTACCCTTCTTTATGGCTGAGTAGTACTCTATTTATTTTTTTAAAAATACATCTTTTTTATTCATTCCTCAGTGTATGGGCATTTGAGTTGTTCCCAAGATCTAGCTATTAAATTGTGCTGCCTTCAACATAGGTGCACAACATAGGTGTAGTATGATGTTTTTAATTCTTCTGGAAAACACTCAGAAGGGGATTAGCTGGGTTGAATGGGACTATTAATTCCAGTTTTTAAAGTAATCTCTACACTGATCTCTACAGTGAGTATACCAGTCTATACTCCCATCAGTAGTAGAGAAGGGATCCTATTTCTCCATAGCCCCGCCACCATTTGTCATTGATTGATTTTTTTGGTGGTAGACATTCTTCCAGGGATGAGATGGAATCTTAATGTTGTTTTGATTTGCATCTCATGAATAACTTATGATATTGAACATTTTTTCATGTATTTATTTGTCATTTGTATTTCTTTATCTGAGAAGTGTGTATTCATCTCAGATGCCCATTTTTGGACTGGGTCTTTGAATTTGGGAGAATCTGATTTTTAAATTCTTTATATGATCTAGTCTTTTGTCTGAGGGACAACTGGTTATAATTTTTTTTTCCATTTAGTGTGTTGTCTTTTCACTTTGTTGGTGCCTTTTTTTGTGAAAAAGTTTTTTTAATAAAGTGAGATCCCATTTGTTAACTCCTTGTAGCATTTCCCTTACAGTCTGGGTTCTGCTCATGAAGTCTCTATCTATACTTGTCTTTGAGATTTCTTTTTTCCAATAAATTTAGTGTTTCTATTTTAATATTTAGATCTTTGATCAATCTTGACTTTTGTTTAGTGTATGGTGATAGATATTGGTCTAGTTTTCATCTTCAGCATGTGGAAGGCCAATTTTTCCAGCATCACTTATTAAAGAGACTATCTTTCTTCCAGTGAATTTATTTGTCTCCTTTGTCAGAAATATGGTGGCTAGGTGTGTGTACAGTTCTGTCTGCATCTTCTATTCTGTTTCACTGATTTTTAGGTCTGTTTTTTTTTTTTTTCCAATACCATGTTGATTTTGCCATAGTATCTTTGTGGTAAAATTTCATGTCTGGGATTCTGAGGTACCCTGACTTGTCTTTGTTGCCCAGAATTACTTTCCTATTCTAGGACTCTTCTAGTTCCAAATGAATTTTAAGAGTGCTTTCTCTAGATCTGTGAAGTATACTAATGGTATTTTCATTGGGATTACAGTAAATCTGCATAGCAGGTTCTGAGAGTATGGCCATTTTCGATATGTTTGTTATTCCTATCCAGGAGCAAGAGATATGTTTTCATGTTCTGATGCCCTCTTTGACTTTTTTTTAGGGTACTGTGATATTCACTGTATTAATCTTTTACAACCTTTGTTAGATTGATTCCTACTGTTTATTGTTTTGGATGCTATAATGAAAGTTGTGGCTTCCCTAACTTCTCTCTCAGTAAGTCTGTTGCTTGTGTACAGGAATGCTATTGATTTTTAAGTATTGATTTTGTATCAGGGATTGAACTCAGGACCTTGCGCTTGCCAGGAAGGGGCTTATACCACTGAGCTATTTCCTTGGCCCTAAGAAATTTTAAAAAAAAACTCAGAAAGAAAAAATATATACATTAGAAATTTATAGTTAAGGAAAGGAAGAGTTGAAGAAGTAATAAATGGAAGTACAATAAAGCTTTACTTCTGTTATTCTTAACTAATCTAACAGAAACTTGTTTGTTCAAACTAACAGCAAAAATTTCCTTGGTTGTTATAACTACAGATGAGTGAAATCAACATAGCAATCTTATAAGGGATAGAACAAAAGGACAGAATACTCTTGAGAAGTTTACAGCTCTCATAATGCAGTGCAATGTTAGTTAAGTGAGGAGTTTGACTATTTGTAAATGCATATTATAAACTCAAGGGCAACCACTACACAACATAAAAAGAGAATATTAATTGATATTCAGAGATGAGAATAATGAAATCATATAAAATGCGGTTAAAACCAGACAGGACTGAAAAATATTAGGAGGAAGAAAAAGCAGGGATAATGAGTAAGGAACCATGATTAGCTAGGCATGGGGTTGCTCACCTGGAATCTCAGCACCATGGGAGACAAAGGCCAGAAGATTGTGAGTTCAAGCCTAACTTGGGCAAGTTAGTGATTTAAGGAGACCCTGTCTCAAAGCAAAATTAAAAAAAAGGACTGGAAATGTTGTTCAATGCAAAGGCCTTTGATTTTATTCCTAGAATCCTGGGGAATGGAGGAGAACAGTAATGAATAACATAGCTATTAAACCAACTATGTCAATGACTACTGTAAGTGTCAATAGTCTAAATCAAAACACAGGTTGTCAGAGTGGAATTTTGGACGATGTCTTTTGTTTGTTTGTTTTGATATGGATAATTGGGCCTTGCACTTGTCAGGCAGACATTGTGCCAGTGTGCTGCATCCCCTGCCACAGAGTGAAAATTTCAAAACACTTCAGTATATATTGTTTAAAAGTAACCAACTTTAAATATAAAGACACACTAGATTAAAAGTAGATATAGAACCAAAATCATATTCTTTGAAAAGATCAATAAAATTTATGAACCTCTAGTTAGGTCAGAAAGAGAGAAGTAGGGTTCCAGTCCCGACCCGAGTCCCAGCCGGTAGCACAGCCCGCGCGTCCTCCGCGGGTAAGCTGCCTGCGCCCCTCTGCCTCGCCTCTGCGATCCTGCGACTAACTTCCTGTTCCAGTCCCGACCCGAGTCCCAGCCGGTAGCAGAGCCCGCGCATCCACCTCGGGTAAGCTGCCTGCGCCTCTCTGCCCCGCCTCTGCGTTCCTGTGACTAACTTCCTGTTCCAGCCCGACCCGAGTCCCAGCCGGTGGGTCAGGATCCTTAGCCCGCCTTCCCCTCCCTGCTCCCCCCCTTTTTTTTGAACCCCGCCAGCCCAAGCTCCAGCACCGAATCCATCAAATAGCCCGTTTGGCAACCGATCTGGTCCACGAGCCTACCAGGACTACTCAATCCCAAAGCTCCACCTCCACCTACAGACCGCATCCGCCGGGATTCACAAAAGCTAGCAGCCAGAGCTCCAGCACAGAGTCAGGAACCTCTGTAGAGGAACCACCTTGGAGTCTCCAGACCAAACGCCCATAGACACAGCATAACGCCACCAAAGTGCAGAGGCCGCTTCCATACAAAATGATAACAACAAGGAGTAGGATGTAATCTCAGGGCCTGTGGCCACCCAAACCAAATACAGAAGACACTATCATGGAAGAAAATAGGAACCATACAGATGAAACCTCTGAACTGGTAACATCTGAGGCAGACACACAAGTGCAGAAACTTATAGAGCAACTGAGATCAGAGATAACATCTGAAGTAAAAAAAGAAATACATGAAGTGGAAAAATGGCTGGAGAAACGTATAGAGGACATCAGAGCAGAAATAATATCTAAAGTTGACAAAGACATGCCTAAATCAATAGCATCCCAAGTAGGGGAACAACT
>PVJA010045460.1:0-15640 GCA_004027025.1 Myocastor coypus
TTCTTCTTCTTCTTCTTCTTCTTCTTCTTCTTCTTCTTCTTCTTCTTCTTCTTCTTCTTCTTCTCCTTCTTCTTCTTCTTCTTTTTTCCTTCCTTACTTCCTTCCTATTGTTTTTGTCTTTTTAAGACAAGGTCTCACTGCACAGTTCAGGATGGCCTTGCACTCACTTTTAGAGACCAGCCTAGCCTCTAACTCACACTTATCCACTTGACTTGGCCTCCCAAGTGCTGGGATTACAGGCGTGTGGTCTGCTCAGGAAGAGTTGTGAAACTCTCTGATCTTGGAACCTGCACTCCTTCCTGAATAGATCTTCTGTGCCACTGCACCAGAGATGGGACAAGGATAAAGTCTTGCTGTTCCTACAGTCCACGTTAGTGTAGCAATAGGGGAACTGGGCTGCGATGCTACGACCTAGTCTTTCCAGCCTTCCCTTTTCATCAGACAACCATTATCCTTAGGAGTGAGCTATCGTACGACTAAATTTCAGTATTTTAAGCTTGTCCCACATGTGAGCGAGGACTTCCACACTGTAACTGGGACAGAGTGAGACTAGGAGTATCCATCTACTGAGTCATTCCTACCTAAAATAGCACACTTCACCAGCACACATTTATAACAGCGTGAAAGATGCAATCTGCAGGACCTTCCACAGCATGTCAATTTCCATCAATTTTGAAATTGTCAGTTGATCTCATACTGTCATTTCATAAAAGAAAAGCTATCAAATTTTTGGTTTCAGAAACAAAATATTTCCTACTGAATCATGTCAATAATATATTGCTAGTAACTGAATTGTTGTTGTGTATATACACATATAATTTGAATGAATGCATAAGCTGAGAAGAAATTTTTCAGCTGCAAATAATTTTATTTTTTTAAATGTTTCTTTTTTGTCTTTTTCATTTTATTTTTTCTTGTTTCTGAACCGTTATTTGTTTATTCACTCATTTTTATGGCCGGCTCAGCCTGCCCCGAGGGCAGGGCTGGCACAGCATGTGGTGCTGGGGATCAAACTGCAGTCCCTGAAGCCGCCCAAGCTTTCCCAAGCAGGCTCTTTAGACTACTGAGCCACCCCACTGGGCCCTGAAAATAATTTTAAATTCACTACTATAGTCTTCATGTACAGTGAAATAATTGCATCCATCATGATTTTTGACATGAATTGCTGAGAAGATTTTGAAGAGCGGTTTTCATATTCCTTCTATGTAGGTATTTTGTCTTTAATTATATAAAATGTAAGCCATACCTATTTATTCTAAAATATAGAATCTTCCACAAACATATGTTTCACAAATAATATTAAAAAAATCCTGGTTATTCCATCCTTCTTTTGTTTCTTCCCTGCCTCCCTCCCTTCTTTCCTCTCTCTCTCTCTCTCTCTCTCTCTCTCTCTCTCTCTCTCTCTCTCTCTCTCTCTCTCTCTCTCTCTCTCTCTCTGTCTCTCTCCCTCTCTCTCTCTCTCTCTCTCTCTCTCTCTTTCAATTTCTCTCTGTCACTCTTTCTGTTACAATCTTCATTTAGAATTGGAGGCGTTTGCCGGGTGTGGTGGCACATGCCTGTAATTCCTGCACTTGGGAGGCTGAGGCAGGAGGATCAGTGTGAGTTCGAGACCATGCTGGAATACAAAAGTGAGCTCAAGGCCAGTCTGAACTGCATACTGAAACCCTGTCTCAAAAAGAAAAAAAAAAAAAGAATTGGAGGGGCTTAATCACACCTCAGAATATCTTAAGGTGGGAAAATACAAATTTATGGGAAATTCTCGAAACATTATGTAATTTGTAAGATGTCCTAGATCATGGACTAATGGCAGGGACTCATTTAATCCTCGTAACAACTCCAGAAGTACAAATTAAGATACTATGATTATCCATATTTTGTAGAAAATGAAAATAAATTTATGAAATAATATATGACTGGCAAATATAAGAGCTGGAATTTAAACTCACATAATCTGGTATTGAACTTAACATCATTAACCACTGTGTGCTATGAACGGACCAAAGTGCCTGAAAGGGAAGTTGAATTTTCCTTCTGTTTTCACTCCATGCCTGGCATTTTTGCAGTGTGTCTTAAATCCCTTCCTTGCACCATTAGTATAAGGGGCTCCATAATAGCTTGGAATCCTTTCTGGATGCCCTCCAATGGAAATCTACTTCACAGCAGAGATTTAGAGGGGAAGCTTGTGTATATTGGTTCCCAGGGTCTTAAACCTTTATCTTTTCTGCCACTACTGCTCTTGCTTTCATTCCAGCTGGCTCTTCCTCCCTCTTAGATGGATGCCTTCATTCACCTAACCACTGAAGAATCACAGCTGTGCCTCTTTCATAATCCTCAAAGCTCCCAATCCAATATTCATTTCAACAAGTTTCTATCACTCTGTATCCTTACACACCAGCAACTATTACTGGGCAAGATGAATGAAATTGTTCTTTCTTGCTATGACAAGTTCATAGGCAGCCAAAATTTCCCTGTCCCATTTAGAAACGGAGACAGGAAGTTACTAACATCTATATAAGTACTGAAAGTGAACTGATTTCTCATTAGATGCCCTTGAGGTGCCCAGGCTTGGAGCCAACCTAATTCCCATTGTCCCCCCTCTACCTCACTACCTCAGAATTTTTGCCAAAGCTGTTTGCTCAGCTGTAAGACCTCATGCTGTGACCAAGATAACTAACTGCATAAATTAGAAATGGAGCCTCTAGGAGGTACAATGAGAGTTGAATAATCCCACAATCAAGGGGATGTTTCACAACTTCCTTGCCAAAGTATATATGTGTTAATGAATGAATGGGCTTCTTCATGGTAATAATACCTACATCTACATTGAAATATTGCATTTATTCCTTATCCTCAAATTCTTATTTCATTCTCAAGTATTTCCTAGAAGAAATTATGAAGTTACTAAATAGCATGCAATTGTTATATGTTATCCAATGGAATTGATAGGATGCTGTACCAGCCCTGCCCCTGGGTGCACTGAGCAGGCCACTGAGTCTTGGCATGGTGACATATGCCTGTAATCCCAGGGCTGGGGGGGGTCTACAAGTCCGAGCTATGTTGTGAGACCCGGTACAAAAAATACATTAAAAAAGGAAAAAAATTAAAAAAGGAAAAAGCCAAAGAAATTTACACAGTATATTTTTTTCCTATGAAAAAATCATTAAATCTTAAAGAAGACACATCTTTCAAAGTGGATATTCCTTTATTTGCAATTCTGGCTCAAGAGTTCATGCAACCTTGTTCTTATTTGTAATATCCTTACTATCTTTACTATCTGTCTCTCTCTGTGTGGGTATGTGGGTGTGTATATGTGTGTGCATATGTGTGTGCACAAACATGTTCAAAGAACTATTTTTGCATTTTTTCAGGTAAAAATAAGTGTAATTTTAACTATAAGATTTCAAAGGTGTTTGAATTTTCTATTTAAAAACACTCAGTTAAAACAAGGAAAAGTTCTTGCTTCTCAACTTGTTTGTTATCTCAATTAGCTAAGGTGGAGTATGAGTTATTATGAGTTATATCCTCAGAAAGTTTAAAAGTAGAATAGCAGCTTGAAAATTTCTAGAAATTATACTTTAATAGTAGCCAATTTACTTAAATAATTATCAATAATGAGAGAAATTACTAATTTTCAGACCACCTAGATACATATATCACCAAAATTTGAAAAATCAGAGAAAAGAAGCAAAAATCTAAAAGATCTGTTATATAAATATTTGATACTCAAATATATCTAGAACTCTCTAGTTCTGAAGTATTTTCAAGACCATTTTCTTACTTGAGGTAGTATACAACTACAAACACAAACACAAAAAAGAAGCCAATTTTAATTTAATTAATGTGGTAGAGAAATCCATGCCCACATATTACCATACAGTCATCAAACAGCAAATTTCATTTACCTCCTGGTAGTCAGTTATCTGCATTTCATTTTTTCTAGCTCATGCTATAGAATATAATTTGTGTTTATTTAATGATCTCAGTGAGTGTATCAAAGCCCTATAATAAGGTGGAATCACCAGAGTAGTGTTGTCTTCGTTGTCCAGTACCTTTTAGGGGGTTTGTAGATGAGTATAGATTATTGATGCAGCTACATTCCTAGAGTAAAGTTACTGAAAAAGTCACCATTAGGAAAAACTAAAAGTTTGGTAAGTGTTTTTTTTTTTTTCATGTAAGATTATTTTTATTAATATTAATGAGAAAGAAATAGTAGTGAGACAGTTTCGCAACAGATTATATTAGTCTTAACCATCACCAGAAATGTCTAACCACGAGGTATGAAAAGGAAAGCCCTATTACCATGCTCAGTTATAAATGGTTCAAGTCAACAGCTTCCAACATTGTCAGTTGTACTGATAAACCACTACTACTATGCACTATTGGACTATATATACAACTACTTTCCCTTTGCTTAATGAGGAGAAAGATTCGTACTAACAGTATTTAGACAAGATATCATGTCTGCATCTTGTACTCCGAACAACTACTGTAAAGACAACAATATGTATGCCAATTTAATATTGTCCATCTACAGTTATGATCACTCACTGGCTACAAGACCCAGGGCGAATTAATCCTAGGGTCATAGCAGAAAGGCCAAGACAGCATAACATACAATAATATATGAGTTACAGATTTTAAGGCAAGTATAGCTAATTAACAATGGGTTGTTCCATTATCTATTTTTATTGTCAAATCTGTTGCTCAGGTTAACAGATACAGTTATGCAATATTAGACGAATAATTAAAAGTTACTGTTTGCTTTCAGGAAATCTTAATTTTTGCTTTCATGTTTTTCATTTTAAAAACATTTATTGTAATGAGAGTATAATACTAATTGATAAGGCATTACAAATGGTACGCATTTGGAAGACCAAGATGAGAGGTATTCAAACATTATTTTAGTGTTACATATTGCCATCCTCATTGTCATTGCTCAGATCTCAGATATTACCATACAAAGTTAGTCAAGGTGAAAATTCAACACATTATATGTTATTCTCAAAAAATGACACAAATTATTGGTACAATCCACAGAGCCATTCTGCATACATACTTCCATGTTTTTACTTCTTTCTCTTTTCCTATCTTTTCTCATTTCTCTTGTCTTCATCGTTTAATTCTTAAGTTTAGTTTCTCTGTTTTACTATATCCAATGTATTTTTCAGGTTTTATTTCTTCTTTAAAGATCTTACACTAGAGAGACAATATATTTACATTTGTGGGTCTGGTTTATTTCACTTTTAAGTATAGTCTCTTGTTGCTTCCACTTAGCTATAGAGGCTTAAAGTTTGTCTGCTGTGTAGATGAATAATACACCGTTGCATAAAAATACCACACATTTTTCATCCATTCCTCAGGTGATAAACATTTTGATTGCTTCCAATATTTTGCTGTGATAAATCGTGTTGCTATAAACATGGGTGAACATACACCATTATGGTATGACGTTTCATTTTTTTGAAAAATCATCCAGAAGGGAGTAGCTGATTTAAATGGAATTTTTGAGTCCTAGTTTTTTGAGGAGTCTCAACACTGATTGTCAGAGGGGTTGTACGAGTCTATATTTCCACTGGCAATGGATAAGGATTCCTTTTATTACCACATTCTCTCCAGAATTTGTTACTGGCCAACTTCTTTGTGATAGACATTCTTTCTGGGATGAGATAGCATCTCAGTGTTGTTTTAATTGTTGCTTGCAAATAACCAGTGCTCTGGAACACTTCTTCATGCATTTATTTGCCACTTCTATTACTTCTACTGAGAAACATGTACTCATCTCAGATACCAATATTTGGATGAGGCCTTTAAATATTGGGCCCCAATTTTTTAAATTTTTTAAATATATTCTAGATAAAAGGCCTTTGTCTAAATGATTATTGTTGGCTTTTCACTCTGTTCATCATTTCCTTTGACCTTCAGAAACATCTGAATAGCTTAAAAACTACCATACACGAAAAGAAATGGTCCACAAAACATTCTCCTTTTCTTCTGAAAGTTTTATGATGCATTGTTATTATGAACCAGGTTTTCACTATTAAAATTAAATGGCCAGTTGGGCAAAACAGTTCTGAGACTAATTTTCCACTACTGATTAAAACTGGGGGTATGGCAGGTGTTAGGGATAATATTCATTTAGCCTTTTGAGCTTTCTGGGCAGACTTGATGACCTTGCCAGCTCCAACAGCCTTCTCGTCCACAATTTTGATAACATCCACAGCAACTGTCTGGCTCATGTCATAAACAGCAAAACAGCCCAGAGGTGGGTAGCCAAAGACCTACATTGGCTTTCCTGGAACCATGACAACAATGGCAGCATCACCAGATTTCAAAAAGTCGGGCCCATCTTCCAGCTTCTTACCAGACCAGCGACCACTCTTTTCTTTCAGCTCAGCAAACTTGCAAGCAATGTGAGCTGAGTGGCAATCCAGGACAGCAGTATAGCCAGCACTGATCTGGCCAGGATGATTCGGGATAATCACCTGAATAGTGAAACCAGCTAATTCCATTCATGAGTCATTTTTGCTGTCACCTGCAACATTGTCACACTGGACATCTTTGAGAGACACATTCTTGACATTGAAGCCCACAATGCCCCCAGGAAGATCTTCACTCAAACCTTCATGATACATTTCAACAGAGTTGACTTCAGTTGTGACATTGAGGAAAGGTGACCACCATGCCAGGTTTGAGAACCCTAGTCTCCACTTGGCCCATGTGTACAGTGCCAATACCACCAATTTTGTAGGCATCCTGGAGGGGCAGACACAAAAACTTGTCAGTTGGGTGAATGGGTGGAAGGATGCAATCGAGAGCTTCAAGAAGTGTAGTTCTACTGGCATTGCCATCTTTGCGGATGAACTTCCATCCTTCATCCTTTGAGCCAAGGCATGTTAGCACTTGGCTCCAGCATGTTGTCACATTCCAACCAGAAATTGGCGCAAAAGCTACAGTGTCAGGGTTGTAGCTGATTTTCTTAATGTAGGTGCTGACTTCCTTGACAATTTCCTTGTATCTCTTCTGGCTGTAGAGTGGATCTGTGGAATTCAACTTGTTAACACCGACAATTAGTTGTTTCACACCAAGGGTGTAAGCCAGAAGGGCATGCTCATGGGTCTGCCCATTCTTGGAGATACCAGCTTCGAATTCACCAACGCCAGCAGCAACAATCAGGACAGCACAGTCAG
Source organism: Myocastor coypus (assembly GCA_004027025.1). NCBI lineage: Eukaryota > Metazoa > Chordata > Mammalia > Rodentia > Myocastoridae > Myocastor > Myocastor coypus. The sequence goes on from PVJA010045460.1 coordinate 7,188, forward strand.
CCTGAGATGTGCCCATAATGATGTTTTTGATAAAGTTTTTGTGTCCAGGGCCATCAATGATGATCACATAATACTTACTGGTCTGAAATTTCCACAGGGAGGGGCCAGAGAGATAGCTCAGGGGCACAAATGCCCGCCTGGTATGTACAACTTCCTGAGTATGACTTCCGGTTCTGAAAAAAAAAAAAAAACCCACAGAGAGATTTCACTGGTGATACTACACTTAAGTCCTGCTTTCAGCTTGTTGAAGACCCAGGTATACTTGAAGGAACACTTCCTTACCTCAGCAGCCTCATTCTTATGTTTTTCAGTGGTTCTTTTGTTGATGCTACCACATTTTTACATCAGATGGTGGTGGACTTGCTGGAGTCCATGTGTCTGATGACCATGATATTATGTGAGTCTTTTCCTTTCCCATGTTGGCTTTGATTTAGTGGTGGTTTTCACTACACCTGTGCTCTCATGGAAGTCCCGTGGCAAAATCACCTAAATAAGCTAAGACTGCAATGGTTGATTCTTTCCAGTGTTTCCCATGTTGCTTGTTTTTGTTCATGAACAGTCTGCCTAACCCTACGTCATCAAGATTTTCATCTATTGTTTCTTCCAGGTAATTTAGTGTTTCTGATTTAATGCTTCTACCTTTACTTTATTTTGACTTTAGTTTAATGCATGGTAATAGATCCAAGTCTAATTTTAGTTTTTGGCATGCTGAAGCCAGTTTTTCAGGCACCACTTGTTAAAGAGGCTATCTTTCTTCCACTCAACATGTGAGGATCTCTTGTCAAAGATAATATGACTGTGTCGCAATTTGTACCTGCATCCTTTATTCTGTTCTGTTGATACTTGAGTCTGCTTTTGCTAGTACAATGCTGATTTTATAACAGCAGCTTGTAGTATTATTTAAAATCTGGTATTGCAATGCCTCCTGACCAGGATTGTTTTTGCCATTCTAGGTCTTTTCTGGGTTGAACTAAATATTAAGAATATTTTCTCTAGTTGTATAGCAAGTATCAAGTTTGCTAAGTTCTTTTCATTGTCTTTCTTATAATTTTGGTTATTTTGATCCCTTTCTAAAATATCTTTTAATGCACTACGTAAGTGTGGTTTTGCTGTCATGAATTTCTTTAATTGTTCTTCATGATGGAATTATTTTACTGCTCCATTAAATTTCAAAGATGTCTTTGCAGGGTTTAACAAAACCAGGAAGTTTTTTCTTTTATCCTTGAAATTTTTTGCTTCATGTTCTTTTTTACTTGATGTTTTGTGAAAAGCAATTTGCTTTTATTGTGATGGGTTTTCCTTTAAATGTAATGTTTCTTTTCCTTAGCAGCTTTAGTATGCTGTTCTTGTGCTGAATTTACGGGATCTTGATTATTATATGTCTGGTTGTAATGAAAATTTTCTTGATAATATTTTGAGTTTTATATGCCTCGGTTAACTGAATGCCAGTTTCCCCATGTTTGGGAAATTTTCTGCTATTACTTCTGCCCACATTCTTTTCACACCATTTGTGTTGGCTCGTCCTTTCTCATTGATGCCTATTAGTCTTATGTGGTTCATCTTTGCATTATCTTGATATTGTTGGATTACTATTTTCTGAAGCCTACTATTTTTTCACAGATCTTTCCTTATCTTTTCACTGTCTGCAATGGTATCTTCAAGGTCTAAAAATGTATGATCACTTTCATTCAAATGGTTTTGCCAATCTGTGATGTAGTTTTGAATTTCCTGTATATCCCTTTGTATCCACTCCATGCATTCTGTTCCTTTTCTATATATCTCAGCCAAGTTTTCTGTCATTTTCTCTTCTCTAATAGTTTTATCGGTGTCTTCTGTCAAAATTGTAATAATTCTTTAATTATAATTTTTCTTATTTTGCATAAAAACTGTATCTCATTTTATTTCTTCTATAACCTTCTTCAGTTGTTGCTTTGCTTCAGATGCTATTATTTCAAAGATTTGAGATATGTGACTTCCAATTTCTTCTATGCAGATATCTCCTGGGTTTGTTTTGCATGGACTCAGGGTCTAAGCATACATTTTTCTCCCTCTTTTTGTCATTGTCTGTTTCAGGAAGATGTTTTTATTTTGATTTCTGCAATTTTTGTGAACATATGATAGCAATGGTTGTATCACTGTGATGAGAGTCTCTCCATAAAGAGTCTCTTCTTTGGGTTTCTCTCCAGTGTGATTCTTCTCTGGTGTGTGTTCCAAATATTGCTTTCTCTATTGATTGAATGTGAGACATTGGTTTTCATCTGTCACTGTCCGTGGTAATTCAATATAAGGCTCTGTAGTGATTATTACCCAAGCACCTCCCCATCTTATCACCCAATGTGAACATATGGTTATGGTAGACATGGTTTACTGTTCACAATAGCACAGTCAGCAAAACTGATAGCTGGTAATGAAATTTAGAAATTGATAAACATTTCTAACTAGTGGCTTTGTACTTTAGAGCATAAGGGAAAACGTTATAGCTGTATAACAAAATAGTTCTTAAATTGGCAATTTGCATTGAAGTTAGTTCCTTTGAGTTCTGTCTGGGCAAGTCTCCTTCAGGTACCTGGAATCTTCCAGACAGACTATCTCACTCCAGTTACCTGCTACCACTTTTATTCTGTCAGGATTCTCCTATATGTACGGGCTGTGGTATGGGCTCTATAAGGCCTAGCTGTATGATGCATTTTACTAGGTGTAGATCTACCAAATTAGAACTCAAATCACCAGGCCTGATTTGGGTCTGTGTTCCTTCCTGCTGTGCCCGGCTCCATCTTCATGCACCCTGTGAAATTGGATGTACTGGGCTCTTCTGGCTGCTGGGCTACATGTTGGCTGTTTCTTGCTGTGGCCTACTGAAGTGGAGTGCACCTACTATAACCCCTGGTTGCTTGACTGTGCAGCTCCCTCCAGGTCCCTACAAACTGAATTTGACAGTAATTGGTATCTCATATTTTTATGCATCTCATGTCTCAGGTTAATAACTAATGGGTGAATAATCTTCTACTGCAATAAGGACTATTCAGTGTCCCGCAAACATATCTTCTATAAGAACTATGTGTGAACTGAACAATAAATTAAACATGGTGGACAAAATTTCTCTTAAGGTTCTTGTGATCAGAGGTGAAGTTTCCCTAATGTTGCTCTCTGAGAAGAATATGTCTGAATGTCTGAAATTCAATGGTTTCTTTGAGGAATGGCATTATTCTGGCAAAGAGTTTTCCTTTTCCCTATTCTATATGTGATTTATTGAAAAAATACAATATTTGGACTTTAAAAAAAAAAACCCACTCCTACTCATATCCAAAAGACCTCATTGTTGTAAGTTATGCTAAAGAATACAATGACTTCTTCTGTCTACTGCTACCCAGGGTAGGCTCAGGACAGCATTATGGTAAATAATCCACTTTACTCACTAAGACTGGTAGAATATTACCTCTAGCACCTCCTTAATTTCAAGATAAACACACAACACAAATGTATTAAATCAATCCAGTATACTGAGAGAGCCACTCAAGATAGAGGACTTACAGTATAGCTTCAGAACATCGCAAGAAGCCAGGGAGAGAGCTCAGTGGCATAAGTACTTACCTGCCAAGTGCAAGGTCCCAAGTTAAATCCCAAGGAAAATAAATAAATAAATAAATAAACAAATAAATAGTGGCGAGAATGATAGCATATGTTTTGACAGGGATTTATTGCAATAGATATTTTACTGTAATAAAACATTTTAAACATTCACATTTCAGAAGGATATTTATTTTTTGGCTGGTTCAGGTTAAATTCAGGTCCTGACTATATATATATATATATATATATATATATATATATATATATATATATGGCTACTTTCTCTTAGTTCAATGAGAAGAAAAGATTTCTACTAATAGTTTCTAGAAAAAATATCATGTCTGCATATCATACTCTGAACAATTAACTATGAAGACAACAATATGTAGTGCATTAATTATTGTAACTATCCTACTAATCTATTTAGAAACTGTCTCATTGCTATTTCTTTGTAACTAAAATGAATAAAATTTTAAAAAAATATAAATATGCTGGACAATGTGCTGAATGATAGCTATATAAATAAAGCATGTTTTATTGAAAAAATAAAAATAAGCATTCACATTTTTCCTCCACACTGTTTATTTCATTCTAAGGACATCACACGAAGATACAGAAATGTGTAGTGTTTTTAGTAAATTAACAGTTCAAGTGAGGTTAAGTGTTTTTAAAATTTGTTCACATTTTAAGCTAATTTCTAAACTTGATTTGTCATACTTAGGAAACAAAGAAAATAGTTGAAGAATTCAGTAAAAAGAGAAAGAAGACTTTTTAAGGGTCTTGAACTTCACCAGTGCAAGACTTACTTTTCTGAGACTGTCAAAGTCACTCCAAGGTTACAGGTTCACGGAGCCTTAGTCGAGCAAGTCATTATTACTCTAGAGAGACAGCAGTTGGTCAAAGTGTGACAGACTTATTGCATGGTGGCTTCCTAAAGGTAGCACTAAACTGACCCGTTGGCAAATCAAAGTCAACTTTATTTCTTACTGAAAGAAGGTCATTACCTTAACAGAATTAGTTACATTGTTGAGTCAAGAGAATAAGGTTAGGACATTTATAAGGTTTTACACTCCCATTTGTTTTGGGCTCTTTAATATAAGGATTTTAACAGCTTTTGGTAAGCATTATGACATAAGATTGAAGATTAGTGGATGTATTTAATGCAAATTGACAATTTAATGCAAACTAATTAATTCTACAACCAATAATAATGAGAAAAGCAATTCTAATATGGGTAATGATTTTGAAAATTTTCGAAGACATGCCAAACGTCAATAAATATGTATAAATATGTTCTACGATATTGGCTATAAGAAAATTGTAAATCAAAATCATAATAAGATTTTGCTTCATGGCCATTACTAGTGCTATAACCAAATGAGAGTTAATAAGTAAAGATGTGAAGAAACTGGAATCCTCTCTCCTTTATAATGTGGATGTAAAATGGTGCAGCTTCAGTGGAAAGTAGTTTGTTGGTTCCTCAAAAGTAACATGGAGTTGCCACATAAGCCAGAAATTGCACTGATACCTATATTCCCCCAAAAAAGAGAATTAATGTCTAGAAAAATTTATAGGCATATGTACATGTCATAAATACTTATAACAAATAGGTAGGAACATCAGTAATGTTCACAAATTGTTTAATGAATAAATAATAATGTGTTGGAACCTTATAATATAATATTATTTATCCATGAGAAGAAGAAAGCACTGTTAGATGCTGTATGATTATTGTACGTCAAAAATGTTACAAAAGCATAAGAGCCACTTGAATAAACTACAGATAATATCATATATTTTGTATAACACATGTAATGTGTGAAAACAGAGAAAGTGCTGAAATCATATTGTTTGTTACCTGGGATTGTGGGTTCTATGGTTAAAATGGGCAGAGACTGCTAATTGATCTGGAGTATCTGTTTAAAGTGGTAAAAATGTTCTAAAATTCATGTGCCAATGGTTGTATCACTGCATGAAAATAGTAACAAATACTGAGTGGCAAAGTTTAAATTGTGGCTCATCGCTACTGTCACACATATATCGAGTGTGTTCTGAGGCAGAAAATGTCCTTGCTCCAAATACAGCAATATCCTATTCCCGAGAACCTGTGGCTATTCACTTGACCTGGAAAAAAAAATAAATTGTAGATGTAATTAAAGTAAGGATTCTACCGGATGTAGTGGCACACACCTGTAATCCCAGAATTTGGGAGGCAGAGGCAGGAGTATCATTTGTAATAGTTAGCAGAAGGAAAATGATTGTTGTCATAAACAATATGCACATACCCTACCAATTTAAGATTACTGGTCTAGATTATGTCCCCTTGTCCAATCTACTTTATATAATCACATAACTACTTTTAACCTAGTCAAAAATCTGTCCCATCTGTCCCACTTGTCCATGAATTTTTTTTTGATATAGAAGTACAACAGGTTATATTAACTAAACTGAAACAGTCCCTTGGCTGGCTAAGAGGAATGGAGGATCTTGGTCATCCATGACGGCCTGGATAGTTCATAAACCCAGTTTGTTGGCCTTTCAGAGCAGTTGGAGAGAGTCAAACTTGGACTGCCTTTTCAAGCTGTACCAATAGTGTTTTGCACAGTATCAATCAAGAGTTGTCACTTGGAAAAAAAATTTCCAAGCAGATTTTTAAAGAACAATATAATACTTGTTTTCGTAAATCCTAAAAAGCAGTTGAAAATACTAAATACTAATGCTGCTCCAAGTCATCTATGTGATTTGTCGAAAAAATTCCATTTTTCTACACACACACACACACACACACATAATTCTAAGGTACAATTTTTTAACTAGCTGAAAGCTGTGAGCAGAACAGACCTTTTAATCAGTGACTTATTCTGATTTAGTTGACAGAATTATTTGAAATTTAAATAGAGTAATTGTGTGCCTTAAAAATAGTTGGCAGAAAATATGGTGTTCCTATATGTACAAATTTAAGGGATGCGGTAGAAATTTGTCCTGGTTGAATTTTCAGGAAGGCAGCACTACTGATTTTTTTTTTTTTTGTGGGACCAGGGTTCGAACTCACGACCTTGCACTTGCCCAGCAGGCACTTGTGCCTCGGAGCTATCTCCCCAGCCCCAGCACTACTGATTTGAGGGTCAATATTCAGAGAGCTAACACCTCCACTGGAACGCCGTCCCAGATGTGGACAGAACACACCTCTATATGACTGCGGAGAAAAGCATTCATTCATTGTTTTGTTATATGTGAACCTTTGTTTAGATATTCCTGAGATTCTTTAAGAAAAAAAAAACTGGGATACCATAAGTGGTTGGGTGGAACCCTCTGTGTATGTGTACCAAGTCCAGTTGTTCCATGTTTTGGTTCAGTTCTGTGAATTCTTTACTAAATTTTTATCTGCTTGACATATATTTTTAGGATAAAAGGGGTGTTAAGATCTCCTGTTAAGATTGTGATATTGGATAACAGATTTTTCATATACATTAAGATTTGTCTTATATAACTTAGTGCTCCCGTGTTGGGTACATATATATTTATGAGTGTTACCTCTTCATCTTGAATTTTTCACCTATACAGTATGTAGTGGCCTTGTGTATTTCGTTTCATCAGTCTTGGTTTGAAGTTTACACTGTCTACAAACAGGATTGCTACCCCTGCTTTTTTTTTGAGGTGCTGGAGCATGTATTATTGTTTTCCATCCTTTAACTTTTAGCATGTCAGTTTCTTAATGTGTGTTTCTTGTGTATAGCATATTTTTGGATTTTGTTTCCTTATCCACTCTGCCAGTCTATTTGTTTTAGTTGGAGAATTGAGTCCATTTATGTTGATGGCTATAATTGAAATGTGTTGACTTATGATTAACATGTCTTTTACTTATAGTTTACTCCTTTTTCTCCTGCATTTAATTGGTTGTCCTATTTGATGGGTTCTTTCTGTTCTCATTTGTGGAGTTTGGGTTGTTTTTCTCCCTCTCTAAAATATTTTTTTATTAGTTTGTTTAGGTTTGATCTTGACATCATGAAATTCTTTAGTTGCTCCTTGTCATGGAAGTATTTCTCTTCTCCTTCATACTTTAAAGAGAGTTTTGCAGGATAGCAGTCTGGGATGGAATTTGTTTTCATGAAGTACTTGAAGCACACTGCTCCATGCTCTTCTTGGATTCATGATTTGTGAAGAGAAATCTACTGCTATTCTGTTGGGTTTTCCTTTAAATGTGATCTGTTTCTTTTCTCTAGCAGCTTTTAGTAGACTTTTTTTCTGCTGGATTTCTGGAATCTTGATTATTATATGTCTGGATGTGTTTTTAGTCGGGTTGATGTTATTTGGGGTTCTGTATGCTTCAGTTAACTGCATGTCCAATTGTTTTTTTCATATTTAGGAAGTTTTCTGCTATTATTTCTGCCCATATTCTTTTTATATTTTTTTGTATAAACTCCTTCTTTCTCATTGATTACTATTAATTTCACGTTGTTCATTTTTGCATAATCATGCAGATGTTGAATCATTTTTTTTTCCTGCATCCTAGTTTCTTTTAAATATCCTTTCTTATCTTTTCACTATCTGGACTGTGTCTTCAAGATCTGAAACTCTATCTTCAGTTTCATTCATATAGTGTTGCCAGCTTGTGATTGAGATTTTATTTTTTTGTATGTCTCTTTGAAACTGTTTCATGTGATCTATTTCTTTCCTATATTGCTCAATAAGGGAATTTCTAATTATCGTCTAATTTTTTATCAATGTCTTCTTTAGTAGGATTTACATTTTTCCTTATAGCTATCATTTCCTTCTCTACTTCAGAGATTGTTTCTGCTCTCATCTCTTCTCTTACTTTCAGAAGTTGTTCCCCTACTTCCTTCCTTTCTTTCTTTCTTTCTTTATTTATTTATTTTTGTCTT
>PVJA010045461.1:0-15627 GCA_004027025.1 Myocastor coypus
CCTCCCCTCCCTGTTTCTTTGTGTCTTGATTTGTTTTTGTAGAATTCAGTTTGCCTGGCAAGCACAAGGTCCGAGTTCAGTTTCAATCCCCAGTACTGCAATGAAAAACATTTGAAATATCGGTTCTTGGGTTCAGAATTTTCCTGTCTTCTAAAAGCTGATTTCTGGAACCAGCTGCTGCTATGAGCAGTTTCTTGTCATTTAGATTTTTGTCTAATCAAAGCCCAGAGGAGAAAGCTTTCTGCTTAATTGATGATGGCATGCATCAAATCTCAGGCAGTCCAGTTTTGCTGTGCCTGTTGCACTTTGATTTTCTCATGCGAGAGCTGTGGAAGCTGATCAGGCGAGTAGTACCTTGAGACACGGGTGGTATCTATACCCTGGGTTCTAGATTTTAAAAGTTACATGAAATTGGCTATGAGCAGTTCGTTTTAGGCTTTTAAAATTGCTTTTAATGTGCCTGTGAGCTAGCTCAGTAGTTAGCTCAGTGGACTAAGTACCTGCTTAGGTAGGGACTGGGGTTCGATCCCCAGCACCACGTGCTGCACTGGCCCTACCCTCAGATGTGCTGAGCCGCCATGAGACTGGGTGGGGTGGTGGCACAGGCCTGTAATCCCAACCCTGTGGAGGCTGAGAACAGGAGGATCACTAGAATTCTGAGCTGTGTAGTGAGACCCTGTACCAAATACATAAAATAAAATAAAATTGCTTTTAACATGGTCCATTGATTTTGTTACTTCCTTCCTATCTTGGAGCAACTTTAATTTCCTTAAGTAAATGGTACAAAGAAACCACAGTTAATTTTCTCTCCTAAGATTTAAAAAGAAAAAAATCAGAGCTGTAATTTGTTCAATAACTATAAAAGCAGTTCTGTGTGCGTGTTGAGGTGAACATGGCTCTAGGTCTCTCACAGATCCAGCAGGGTGGTTGGAAAAGCTGCTGGCCTCAGTCTGTTGCTGCCTTGCCTGCTTCGCAGAGCTCCCTGGTGTGTGAGAGTGATGAGGCACCCAAGGGCTCTGGGGAGTTCTCTGGCTCTCTGGGTTACCTTGGGAGGCTTTATTTTGCTGAAAACTTAGCTCTGTCCACTTAAAATAAGTTTGCATAATGTTGACTCATAATCATCCCTCAGTTCATGAGCTCAATTCTCAGCACAATTCTGGTCACAAATTGCCCTGGAGGAGCACTGAGTCAAGTTTCCCCATTAGGGCAACATTGAGCCTAATCACTGAATTTGATTTGGTTCCCATGCAACTTTTATTTGTGACCGGGATCCTAGAAAGAATCAAATTTGTGAACTGAGGTAGTACTGTGCAGCAGAAAAAGAATTGTGAAGGAAGAATGTGTTTTGAAAAGGTCACTGCGCTTTGCCTTCGTTGCAGGTATTGTTTGATGACATTGGACAATCGCTGATCAGACTGGCCAGTGAAGCCCTCCGGTTCCAGCTCATTGAGGCCTTTCTGCAGTTCTTGGGTGTGCCCTCTGGCTTCATCCCTCCAGCCTCCTGCCTTTACCTGGCCATGGATGAGAACAGCATCTTCGATAACAAACTTTATGAGGAAAAGCCCTTGACTTTTTTCAGTCCTTCATTTTCTGGTGTCAGCTGTGTTGGCCATATGGAGCGGTTGGGCTGTCCTCGCTGGGCCAGGGGTCACGATCGAGAAGGCGAGGAGTTCATCCGCAACATCTTCCATCTTGTGATGCCTTTATTTTCAGGCAAGCAAAAGTCTCAGCTCTGCTTCTCCTGGTTACGGTATGAGATTGCAAAGGTAACTGCAGTTGCCTCCTCCCCCTTCTTGTGTTTGGGGCCTTTTCATTCCTTGTCAGTGCTCCAGATGGGATAGCAGGGCTCCAGCTGCTCCACTTGGTTAAATGCTTCATGCTCTTTCAGTATTTGACTGTAGGGATCGATGCTGCTGTGCGGATATATGAGCAGCTTTTCATCAAACTAAAGGAATCAATGCCACAGCGCCTCCTCCTTTAGTGACTCCCAAAGCCAGCTGCTTGTGGCTGCCCCTTGGAGGGACCTCAGGGAAGAGGAGGAAGGCAGGAGCCTACTTGGCTGTACTCAGTGGCCAGAGCTGCCTGTTTTGTGGAGTCTTGTCTTATCCTGTGCCTGCGATGATATGGGTAGTTACTGTTAAGAACCGGTATAAGCTTAAGCAGGGTTAGAGGATTTAGAGGCTTATTAGAATAGATGAAATAAGCTACCTACTTATCCTGTGCTTTACAGCTATCTGCTGAAAAATTAGTCTCCATCCATGGTTCTGCCCTCTGATGGCTACATGTGGAATTGACTCTCAGTACTCAAAGTTCTAAAGCTAACCTTGGCTTCATGCTGCAGATTGTATAAAATATGTGTTTGATAAAATGTGGCAGCCATATTTCTTATTTTATTTATTTATTTAGTTTGTTTATTTGCGGGACCAGGGTTCGAACTCACGACCTTGCACTTGCCAGGCAGGCACTTGTGCCATGGAGCTATCTCCCCAACCCCTGCAGCCGTATTTGCTTGGAAAGAACATTTGCAGTATACTGGCCTTGATTGTGGGGATAACCTGGCTGTGTCAGTGCTGGGGCACCTGTAGCCTCGGTCAAATCCAGATTTCCTTACCAGCTCAGAAAACGTTGGTGTTTACAAAATATACAATGAAGGAAGTGTAGAAGACTTTGTACTATCAGTGCTTTCTTAAGGGACAATCCAAGGAGAGTGCTTAAAATTTGTGGAGCACGTGGAGTCATTCTGTTTCTTTTATTTGTAGGTCATTTGGTGTCTTCACACTAAAAACAAGAAGAGATTGAAGTCACAAGGGAAGAACTGCAAAAAACTAGCCAAGAATCTCCTTAAGGAGCCAGAAAACCGCAACAATTTTTGCCTCTGGAAGCAGTATGCACATCTCGAGTGGTTACTTGGCAACATAGAGGACGCCAGAAAAGTGTTTGATACAGCAGTCAGCATGGTGGGCAGCAGTGAGCTGAAGGACCGCGAGCTCTGCGAGCTCAGCCTGCTCTACGCTGAGCTGGAGGTGGAGCTGTTGCAGGACTTGAGCGGGGCTGCCACAGGCCGGGCTGTTCACGTTCTGACCAAGCTGACAGAGAGCAGCTCCTATGGCCCCTACACCGGGCAGGTCTTGGGCACTCAGGTTCTGAAAGCTCGCAAGGCCTATGAGCACGCGCTGCAGGACTGCCTGGGTGAGAACTGCATCTCTGGTCCAGTGGCTGCCGATTCCTTGGATTGCCTGAGTAGCTTGGTTAAATGCTTCATGCTCTTTCAGTATTTGACTGTAGGGATCGATGCTGCTGTGCGGATATATGAGCAGCTTTTCATCAAACTAAAGGGCTCTGTTGTCCCAGAAGGCTCTGACCTGGAGGACAGTGCCAGCTCCCAGAGTTTGAATGGTGTGCTTGAATCCATCACCTTGATGCACACAAGTCTGCTGAGATTCCACATGAAAGTTACTGTTTATCCTCTCACTCCACTGCGTGAGGCACTCTCAGAGGCTTTAAAACTGTATCCAGGCAACCAGGTTCTTTGGTGGTCATATGTGCAGATTCAAAATAAGTCCCACAGTGCTAGCAAGACCAGAAGGTTTTTTGACGCCCTCACTAGGTCTGCCAAACAGTTGGAGCCTTGGTTGTTTGCAATTGAAGCTGAGAGAATGAGGAAAAGACTGGTGGAAAGTATTCAGAGGTAAAAATGGGCTATTTCCTTCACATGTGTCACAGAGCACAGTGGGGTGCTTGGTGTGTTCCAGCCTCCTGTGCCAGGTTCCAGGAATGCCGAAGTGGGCATGGCATGGGCCCAGAGTGCCTGCTGTGGTGTTTGTGGTGTGGGAGAGTAAAGTGTTGGGATAGCACAAGGTATTTAGAAAACAGCAGCATCTTTCATTAGAGGCTGTGAACCTGGCTTGCTCTGCTGGCTTTAGAGAGCCTGCATGTTGCTCAAGTTTGTATCTGGCTGGCTGTCAGTGCCTGAGCTGTGGTGGAAAGATCATGGTTGAACTTATAGGCTGTGGAGATCATCTCTCTGATTCCTGGGTGGCTGAGTGACCTGAGGCAGATCGCTTTGCTTCTCGCATAGTTTCTCTTCCCTTGAATGGGGATAATCAAAGAAGCTATCTGTGAGGTAGCCCCAGGGAATCAGTGAGGGAAGCGCATAGGAATCACCACCTTCTGTGTGGCCCCTGAGGCGCATCTTTGAGCACAGTGTATTGTGTATAGTGTATCGAAGGTGAAATGGTAGTCTTGGACAAGCATTAGCTTAGGCATTGTTGTTCCTCCTGGGGTCTTTAACCGTTGCTTCATTCTGTCCTTATATATTAGGCAAAATTGCCTTTAAATAGCATTTCATTGTTTGTGTCTCCTCCATTGGGATTTTATTTGCTCCTTGAATGTTCTCTTGTCTCCTTCAAAGTGAAGTCTTTACCTTCCAGAGAACAGATTCTAATTTGAGGGTTGGCTTTTTTAGAAAACAGAGGAGGAGAGTGTGTGGCATCTAGACAGACTTTGCATGTGTAGAAATCATAGAATGCGGCTGCTGCTGCCTTCCAGCCTTGGCGAAGCCGTGTCCTGTGCCCTTGGTGCCCCATGATCACACTGAAGAGCAGCATTCCTCGACACTGATCCAGCTGTTGCTCCCCTTCCCTGCTGTAATGCAGGTGAGAGAGTCTGACTGAGAGTGACGTGAGTCCTTGCTTTGCAGGGTTGAAGGCAGGGAAATCCACGCCACCATCCCTGAGACCGGCCTAACACATCGGATCAGAGCCCTGTTTGAAAATGCAATGCGGAGTGACAGCGGCAGCCAGTGCCCCTTACTATGGAGGATGTATTTGAATTTCCTGGTAAGAAATTCAGACCTTCTGTTTTTATTTTGACAGAACTCTTTCTTCCTGCTTGAGTGGGAAGGTATAGGTGTCCTTAGCTTGTGCCTGGAAAGTAGGAGGGCCTTGTTGCCACCTTCACACTCTTGGTTTTGGGTTGTCCTTACAGGAACCCTGGTGGGAACACATCAGGCCTCAGGACTTGGGAAGGGTTTGCAGGTTGCTGATTTACTCAAGGTATTTGGTAGAATGCAATTGCAGTGTAATTATGGGACTGTTCAGTGCTGTAGAACCTTAACTTTCCATTGACTTCATTAAGTCACCAACTTGGAAGAGGTCTGAGAGCTCTCAGTGGACAGAAACCCAGGTTGTTTGCCATTCTCACAGGAATGTCCTGATCCAGATTCTGTTTTCTTATTAAAAGGTGAGATTCAGCCCAGGATGTGGCTTTTCCAAAGCAGCTCTGTGTTCACAGAGAAGCACTGTACTGATGGAGTGTGGTGAAGCCTACTCTGTAGGTCTCTGAGTGTCAGATGTGCAGGCTGAACTGTGGGTTTTTGATCTAACAGGTGTGATTTGGCTTGGCCTTGGGTTAAAGGCCTGGCCTGGCAAGGACAGCTCCACTGTTTTATAGAAGTACTGTATGTCTGCTTCCAACTTGTGTGCTATTTGGAAACCATGGTTTTCTAGGCTTCTTCCTTGTTTCAGTTCAAGGCTACTCGGTCATACCAGTGTGACCTCCAGTGAATGCTGCACCTTTTAGAAGCCAGGCCTCAGCTTCCTTACTTGTAAATCCTACTTGCTGTATATGTCTAATTATTTCTGGAAGGCAAGTTATCAAAATGTGAAAGGTGTTTGTTTGTTTAGTTAGTTATTTTTCGGGACTGGGGTTCAAACTCATGACCTTGCCCTTGCCAGGCAGGCACTTGTGCCACGGAACTATCTCCCTAGCCCCGCAAACTGTGAAAGGTTTTGAACATCTGCGTTTGACATATAATAAAGCTGAAGTAAGGAGACCCAGAGAATGAATGAAACTAGGAGCAATCTAGCCTCTCCCTGGCTCCTAGGTCAGATTCCAGAACTGGTCTAGGTGCACCCCTCCAGCCTCCCTTACACAGGGGTTGGGAGGATATACCCAGACAGGTGTTCATTGGCACATCCAGGAAAAGCGAGCACATTCAGAAAGCTGCACTGGAAGTAAACTATCTTAAAAGTTTGTCTGTTCCTTTCACATTTCTTTTAGGCCTAGGCTGAGTTTTATTTTGTCTCCTGTGTGAAGTGGATGCGCCAGGGCCATGTGCTGGCATGAGGTCCCCAGCCCTACTCAGAAGGCCACAGAGTGGTACAGCAGCCAGGAGGACAGGGCTTTGGTTACACCGCTCCCCAACTTGTCCATTACAAGTCAGGGTTTCCATGCAAAAGTGGGATTGTTAAGATTTAAAAGGCGAGAGAATGCAAATTTGCCAGCCTAACTTGCCAAGTTTTTGATGGGTAGAGATAGGGTAAGGTATAGATTTATAGTATTCATACCATAGCCAGGTTTGGGGGAATTCTAGACAAAAAAGTGCTGTTGACTTGGGGGAAAAAGATCTGGGCCTTAAGGATTTTCTTTTTGAAAGTGTGTTGAAACTAAGGATTAACCTTGATTTTGTGTCTTAGCAGGTCTTGAGGAATCTGGTAGGTTCCCAGCATTTTGTTAATTAAACACAGTGACAAAATTAGAGTAGGCCCAAGGGCTAGGTGTAGACAGCAGATAGCAGGAGAGCAGCAAAGAAGACCTGCCTGAGGAAAGTCCTTCCTGCTTCTGCATTGTTCCTCCCCATGGGTGGATATGCAGCTTGCAGGCAAGCTTGCTCTTGTGTTTGCTTTTGTTTCTGCAGAAATGATTGAGGGAATTAAAATTCACCATTGGTTCTAATAAATATAGGGAGAAAAAGGAATTGGCCAGCTGGGCGTGGTGGCCCATGCCTGTAATCCCAGCACTCGGGAGGCTGAGGCAGGAGGATCAGTGCGAGTTCGAGACCAGCCTGGGCTCAAGGCCAGCCTGAACTGCATAGCGAGACCCTGTCTCAAAAAGACAAAAAAAAAAAAAAAAAAAGGAATTGGCCAAACAGCAGTTAGAACTTTGTACTGAAGTTGGAATTTAGCAGATTAAAACTTTGGTTTTAGGTGAGACCTTCCAGAACATGTAACAACACTTAAAGCTGCCACCATCTCCTCCTCCTCCCCACTCCTCCTCTTCCCCGCCCCTTCTCCTATTCCTCTTCTTCCTCCTCCCCTCCCCCTCCACTTCTCCTATTCCTCCCCCCACCCTTTTTCTTCTTTGATACTGTCTTGCTAAGTGGTCTAGGCTGGCTTTGAACTTGTAATCATCCTGCTTTTAGCCCCCTGAGTAGCTGAGATTACAGGCATGTGCTACCATGCCTGGTTTTCAGGTAGACTTTTTTGTTGTTATTTTGGTTACACTGCACTGGCTTTCCAGATTCTTGAGTTATATACATTCAGAAGAAAGAGGAAATTTAAGTAGATAAATTAGTTAGCTAATTTTTGGGGACTGGTGAAAGAAAAAAGGGAGCAATAAATAGTGTGTTTACATTGTTAATCCCTGCAGTGTAGTGTCTTGTGCCATCCTGGGGATAGCAGAGATTGCCATGTTGAAAAGCCACCACCTACAAGGGCTGATGAGAGGAAAAGCCTGTTCAGCTGCCTTACTGGGCTGAGTGAATAAGGTTCCTGAATCGCTGCCTGTAATCGCAGCTCTGTGGGATGCTGATGAAGGAAGATTGCAAATTCTGCCCTGAGCAACTTAGTGACTCAGAGACACCTTGTCTCAGAATAAAAACCCCAGGACATGACTCAGTGTGAAGGCCTGGGTTCAATCTCTAGTACTAGAAAAAATAAGACTGGATCTCCATTTTGTGTTAATTGCTTTTAAAAATTGTGTGAGCGAGATAGGGAAAGAGAATCAAATTTTGCAAAAGCCCTAAGACCTCAGCATTTCATCTTAGATGTTCTGTTGCCCTCATCTGGGAGCAACTTGAAGTGGTGAAGTGAACCTGGATGGGCTGCTGAGGCGGCCACCACACCACAGCTCCATCGCCCGTGTGGCCTGGGGAGGGGGGTGTGCTTGTGCCCAGCACAGCCCAGGTGTGAGTTAGCCCTGCCTCCTGCTGTGGGCCTTACATGGTATGCGTGAGTCTCAGGTTCTGGGCCTCTGAGTGAGCCCACCCTTCTCACCCTCCAGGAGACGGTGACTGGATGAGCCAGAGGTTCACTTGGAGGCATAACAGCATGACCAAGCCAAGCCATTCTGCCAGCTATGCAATGTCCTGCAGTCATCAGCACATTTTACAAGAGACTGAGAGTGGAGGCGGGAGGCTCATGTCTCAGCTGCACCTCCTGAGGATGCAGTTGGGGACCTGTGTGGGCTAAAGCAGCACTGTGGTCTGAGGCCTACAGAGAAGTGACAGAGGTGGTCAGTGGTCAGTGCATATGCAGTCAAACTGCCTGGCTCTTCACAGGACACATGTGCAGAAAAGATGGCACACAATCTGAGGGTGGAGTCCAAAACTTCATTCAGATGCATCTGTGCAGGCCCCAGAGGAGTTAGTGGTTTGAGGTTCCTAAAAAGTAATTTATGCTTCCATTATCATCCTAACTCATTTCACAGGCTTATTACCTACACTAAAACTATTAATAATATGTTCCACAGCACCACAACCTGCTGAATTAGTAATTTTTAAAGCCAGTTGAAACCGGGGATTCAGCTCTGTGGCCAAAGTGTCTACCTGGCAAGCACAGGTTCTTGAGTTTGATCCCCAGGACCAAAAAAAAAAAAAGCTCCAATTAAAGTAAATAACTTGGGGAGTGTGGGGCTCGGTGTGAATGAAGTAAAAGTGGGGAGAGTTGCTTAGGTCTTACTCTTTTGATAGCTACATTCCTGATCTTGGCTCTCAGTCCTGAAGAGCTGTCTGAGGAGAGGTAAACGTTTGTCGTTGTAGTCCTCTTAGTAAGTGCCCAGGATGGTTGTGACCAAGCTAGGGCTTGGTTTTAGTCGTCCACTCCCTCATCAGCTGTAATCACTTTGGTTCTGTGCAGAGGTCCAGTTGGTATAGGAGACACTCCTGTCTACCTAGACACAGCTCTGTGGGGTGATGGGAGTGCACAAGAGCCACAGAGATAAGGGGGCTCTTGCATTTATGTACCAGCCCAGACAGGAATTGTATGGGGAGTCCTGGTTGTCAGGATGAGGACATTGGAATGGGGAGCAGGGAGAGTCAGGTGGCACCCACAAACTTTTTTTCTTAAGTGTGTGTGTGTGCGGGGTCTCACTACAGCTTGGATTTGTAGTGATCCTCTTGATCTCTGCCTCTCTAGTGCTGGGATTACAGGCATGCGCCACCACACTCAGACTCCATTGCTAGCTCATTGTGCCCTGGGGGTGGGGCTGGTGTGGCATACGGTGCCAGGGACTAAATCTTGGTCCCTGTGCTTACCTAAGCAAGTGCTTAGTCTGCTGAGCTGTATTGCTAGCCCTTCCACAAACTTTTCTCACCTGAGGCACTGCCGTAGCCTGAGGTGGAGGTACCTTGTGATAGGGATTATGCATAGGAAACATTGGTCATTACTAAGCTCCCCCCTGCCATGGTGCCCCTGAAGGGCTGATCTTGTGTCTGATCAGGAAGTACCACAGAGAATAGTTGTTGTTTGAGGCCAGCCCACCATACCCATGGGTTGTAAACTCCAAGGCCTGGCCTCAGAACTGGAGGTGCAGATAGGAGGACATGCAGCATCCTGGGCCAGGTGACAGGTGAGTGATCAAGCTTGGCCCAGGGCAGCATTCTCACAGATCCTGGTTACTCCCCAGCTGTGGTGCCCACAGTAGGAGGGAAACTTGCAAAATAGTAGGGAGTGAGGCCAATCTTGGGAGATGAGGCACTGAGCAGTAAATAGTCTGTGTTGTCCAGCTGCCTGGCCAGGAAGAGTGCTGTCCCAAGGAAGGGGAAGGCTGAAGCAGGAGGACGGGTGGAGCACAGGTCAGCTGGAGGTCCTCAAGCTCTGCTTGTGCTCCAGCATTATGTGTGTCAGCCAGTGGGCAGCTGCTCATGTACATTGTGACCATTGCACAGGCTCTGAGAGGCCCATGTCAGGACCAGCCCTGGCTGTATATCCCCTCTCACATTGGGTTAGGGGAAGAGATGACAAGGCTGTGAGTTGAGATGAAGGGTTTGGGTCTAGAGAGAAAACCTGGTGAAAATTTCATTCTCGGGCTTGAAGTTCTCATGGAAAAGTTCACTTTTAATGTAAAACCTAGTTAATTTTTTTTAAGCAGTTAATTTTAGAGAAATGAGCTCACCATGGTTGTGATCTTCTCTAAAAGACAGTTTTCATCAAATAGCAAATATTAAAGCAAATATTTTCTCTTTTGAATAAGGTCATCAGCCTCACATCTTAGTAAAGGGACTTGGGCCTTCAAGAGTTAGAAGTGATAACCATCAGCACCCTGGGCCCGTTTGTAGAGAGAAGCACCCTCGCTGTCTAGGCACTGTTCCCATCAGCTGCCATGGTGCCAGGCCAGCAGCACAGGCTGGCTTACAGTGCTGAAATCATGCGCAAATCAGGAAGGGTGCTTCTACAGGCTTAGTTGTTGTGCTCCAGTTGATTGTGTATTTTTTTCCCTTTTACCTCAGGTTTCCTTAGGAAACAAAGAAAGAAGCAAAGGCGTGTTCTACAAAGCACTTCAGCACTGTCCTTGGGCAAAGGTAAGTCTTAAAGATCCAGCTATCTTCAGATCCTAGGCACCCTCCCCCAGGCCTCAGCTCCACTTTATGTTCACGGGGAGCATAAGCTCTGGGAATGGCAGTATGCTGGCCCCAGGCACATTGGGAGTCTTCCTAGGGAGCTGGAGCCTATGGACGTTAGTGCCCCTTTCTTGTCCTGGAGCTGGTGCTCATTGGAGTGGGTGGAGAGTAGCTGGTTTTCCAACATTTGCTGGGGAGAGTGAGATGCCGGAGAGTTGGTATCCAGGACACATTCAGAAATCAAACTGATCGCGGCTCAGTGTCTGACAGCGCTCTGGCCCCATAGAAATAGAAGGCCCACTTGGGGTTTACTGGCTTTTCCTGTGTTTTGAGTCTGGCTTTTTTCTTGAACCTGCCTGATCTTTCCTGAGCTAGGAAAGCCTGGTAGAAAGGGACTGTGGGTGGTAGAGGATTAGTACAGGATAGGCACACTGGGGGACCTGCTTCTGTTTCTTATGTTCACCGTGAGGGTGTTCTTTGACACTAGGTGTTGTACCTGGATGCTGTGGAGTACTTTCCTGACCAGCTGCAGGAGATCCTGGATCTGATGACAGAGAAGGAGCTTCGTGTGCGCCTGCCCCTGGAGGAGCTGGAGCTCCTGCTGGAGGACTAGGCTGCCAGAGGCATGTGTGCTCTGTCCTGGTCACTTCCTCTAACACAGGTTTTGGATATGTACACTACACAAAAGCTGTTCTTCTAGGTATTCTGTATGTGACTGCGAACATAGATGCGGACCCGTGGTTGGGGTAGTGAAGCCTTTTGAGACTGAAGTGTGCGCAGCTTCCTATTTCCCCACTCTTTTGTGCAGGTGGGCCTGGCCCCATCTTGGTGCACACAGCCTCCTCAGGCATCTTTGGGAGGTCTGCTGAGCCTGAGTATAGGCTTAGAGGTCTGGCCCTTTAAGATTAGGACCGCCTGTCTTCACTCCACATGGGAGGCTTCTTGGACACTTGCTTTTCTTCCATGGGTCAGGAGTGTAGCAAGTTACTCAGGAGATACCCACCTCTGGGCCAGCAGTGTCCTGTGGAGTAGGTGAGCATTACAGATGCCCGGCCCTGCCGAATCAGAATCTGCCCTCTGCCCAAGCCACAGTGTATCTGGTCACAGAGCATGAGAAGTGCTACCGAGGGCGTGAGCACCCTTCTGCAGGAAGCCTGCTGGTGATCCCAGCCCAGACAGCATGACACGGGCAACCACCACCTTCCCTCAGCGAAGCCGACCTGGCTGCAGTGAGCCCAGGTGCTCCTTGCTCTCTTCCACAGCAGCTTCTGAAGATGAAAAGGTGGGCATGTTGCAGTTTTGTGCTTGAGGCTGTGGGTAAATGAGATGCCTTTCTGCTGCTGAAGAGATCTGCTGTGCAGTCACTTCCAAGGTTTACAAGTGGGGTGGGAAGAATGCTTGCCTTTGTTCCCTGAGCAGTGCTGCTCAGTGGCTCATTTCAGTTTTCTTAATACTTATCCTTGGAACCACCGAAAGCTAGGATTTCTTTGCCACCTCATCCAGAAGAGGCAGTTCTGTGGGATGTAACTTTGGGAAGAAACTGATGGACATAGTTGGGAAAGAGAAGGGAAGCAACAGAGTGATAGTGCTTTCTAGGGCAGCATCTTAAGATGTGGAAGGATGCTGGCCTCTGCTGTGTCTGCCTTCACAAACTGAGAGCTGGATTCTGAGATGGGCAGGGCAGCTGGGACTCTGGCTGTCCGAAGATGAGAACTGGCCTTGCTGGGCTACCCCCAAGGACATTTACCACCCTTGCCCTTTGTGGGTGGGCAGCAAGCCTGGCACCTTGATGACCTGATTAGAGGCATGGAGCCAGAAGCCCAGGGCCAAGCCATGTTTACTATAGCTAATGCCTCGGCCCCTCACTGTCTTTGGGTCTCTTCTCATTTGGGTAGAACATGCCAGAGTGGCCTGTGGTAAGTCAGTGCCCTCAATTCCTGATGGGACTCTGTAGTCTGGGAACCTGGCTGGGCTGTGTGGGCAGTGACCCCGAGACCTGGTAAAGCAGCAGCTCAGATTGATCACTCACATTACTTTCTACATGGGAAGAAGTTTTAAAAAGCCAAATATTCTCTGTGTGTAAATGTTTTGCAGAAAAAATGATGAGGTATAATTTTTTTAAAAGCCTACTAGAACCAGGCAGGATAGCACATGCTTGTCATTCCAGTTCTCCTGGAGGCTGAGTCAGGAGGACCTCAAGTTTGAGCAAAGCCTGGGCAACTTGACTTACAAAGATTGCTTCAAACAAAACATAAGAGCCAGTTAGATAGTGCTCAGCCTATTAAAGCACTTGCTAGGCAGATGCAAAGGCCGGGAGTTCTATTCCTGGGTGTGCTGGCCCCTGGGGCATACTGAGAAAGTGAGACTGGGTGGTATGTACTTACAATCCCAGCACTTGGGAGGCTGAAAGCAGGATCACTATGAGTCAGATCTGTGTAGTGAGACCCTGTAGACTCTGTACTGAACAAAAAAAAGATCTGTATGTGCACTTGACTTGGTATGAAGGCTGTGGGTTTAATCCCCCACACATTTTTTTCATAAAGCCTGGTTAGAAAATTGTTATACTTGAGTCTGAAAGGTCTCCTTCCATGAACAGCAGTAAACCTGGTCATCAGGTTTACTCTTCCAGGTCATCATACTAACCTAGCTCTGCGTTTTATGCCTCATAATTAAGGTTTTCTGCTGGGTGATCAAGGGCAAGTTAAAGCAAGACCTATATAACAAAACATTCATCTTTTGTATCTTCTAAGGTCAAATCCCTCGGGATTAACTTTGGAACCATTACAGTGCTTTGTAGAACTGTTGTCAGTGTCAGCCATCAGGATGAGTTATGGCCATTGCTTGACCAGTTTGCTTTTCTGTGAAAGCCTGAGAGAATGTTTTTTCTCTAGGTGACTCACCTTAGATACACTATATTTCATTTATCCTTTTCCTCTGAGGTCCCATAATCCTTGACCAGAAAATTTGGGACACCACTGAGTTATGGGATGTTACAGCACAGGTTCTCTTTTGTCCTGAGTCCTCACTGACCTTGAAGGGCTAGGGCCAAAATGTTGGCTATCTTCGTAGCCCTTCTTTTTCTCCATTTTTTTGTCTGTTAACTTATACTTTAAACCCTCCAGCAGAGAAGCTTCGTGATACTATTACTCTATAACATAGGTAATTAATCTTAACATCACTGTCTTTCTGAATATCAAACATCTTAGACTTAGCTTGAAATTGGTATTTTCCATCAATCGTTGATATTCTAATAAATCTCTACAGAATATGATAAAAGCAGTTACACATTTTTATACAGACATTTAGAAATTCAAGGATGTACAAAAATAGCCTGTGAAGCCTATGGCATTTTGCCTAGTCTCTTACTCGCAATCAACACCCTTTTTTTTGTTGTTGTTATTAACTATTTACTTCAGAGAGTATAGCAGTAACTGAGTTTATATTAGAGGCAGTACACATCTAAAAGACCAAAATGACAGGCATTCCAAGCATATTTTTAGCATTGCACATTGGTATCATTAATGTGAAAAATCTTTTGAAGGTTCTTAGGACCAATATCTAATTCATCCTGTGTACATAAGTGCATGGTTTTGTTCCTGCTATGTTTCCTCTCTTTTTCTGCTTCTAGTCACTTCATTGTTTAATCCTTATGTCTTTGATTGCCATTCAGCTGTGTTATGCCCTTCCATGTTTATTTCTTTAGAGTTCTTACACTAGGGAAGACTATATGATATTTATACATGTAGGTCTGGTTGATTTCACTTATGAGTATATGTTCAATGTACATCCATTTATATATGAAGTCTTCTAGTTTATTATTCTTTATAGCTGAGTAATATTCCATTTTATGAAAATACCACATCTTTTTCAACCATTCTTCAAAAGATGAGCATTTTGGTTGTTTCCAGGATTTGGCTATTACAAATTGGGCTGCTACAAACATAGGTGCACAGATATTGCTATGGTATGATGTCTTCAGTTCTTCTGGGAAGATTCCCAGTAGGAAGACAGCTGGATTAAGTGGGATTTCCAGTTCTAGTTTTTTAAGGATCCTCCATACTGCTTTCCATAGTGGTTGCACCAATCTGCATTCCCACCAGCAGGGGAGAAAGGTTTCTTTTCCCCCATAGCCTCACCAATATTTGTTGATTTCTTTATGATAGCCATTCTTTCTGGAGTGAGATGATATCTAAGTGTTGTTTCAATTTGCATTTCACGGATGGCTACGATGTGGAGCATTTCTTCATGTACTTACAGGCTTGCTGAATTTCTTTCTCTGAGAAGTGTATGTTCATCTCAGATGCCCATTTCTGGATTGGATCTTTGAATTTTGGGACCCTAATGGTTTTTAATTCTTTATAAATTCAAGATAGAAGATCTTTGTCTGAATACTTATTAGTTACAATCTTTTTGAAATTTGTGGGTTGTCTTTTCACTTTGTTGGTAATTTCTTTTGATGTGCAAAAACTTCTTAGGCACCAAAAACAACAAACAAAAAACTTCTTAGGCGGAGGTGGTCCCATTTGATGATGCTTTCAAGTATTAAACATGCATTTTGATTTTTGTCCATGAACTTTTTGCCTACTCCGATGTCTTCCTCCCACTTTTCTCTTCCAGGAGATTAAATGTTTCTTTTAATATTTAGATCTTTTTTTTTTTTTTTTTTGTCTTTTTGAGACAGGATCTCGCTATGCAGTTGAGGCTGGTCCTGCGCTCACTTTTGTAGCCCAGGCTGGTCTCGAACTCGCACCAATCCTCCTGCCTCAGCCTTCCAAGTGCTGGGATTACAGGCGTGAGCCACCACGCCCGGCAATATTTAGATCTTTAATCCATTTTGATTTTAGTTTAGTGCAGGTTAGAGACTTGGGTCAAGTTTTAATTTTCGGCATGTAGAGAGCCAGTTTTGCCAGCACCATTTGTTAAAGAGGCTATCTTCCAGTAAGTGTGTTTGACCCCTTTGTCGAAGATAAGGTGGCTGAGTGTGTTTGTATTTGCTTCTGCATCTTCTC
>PVJA010045463.1:0-15615 GCA_004027025.1 Myocastor coypus
CAGTGAGAACCTGTCTCAAAAAAAAAAAAAAAAAGACACATAGATGAAGATGAAAGCACAGACATACACAGGCCTGATGCCTCCCTCGCCTATGGACATGAATGGTGTCAAAGCCACGGAATAGTCCATCAGGGGTGAGAGTCCTGCCTGGTCTAGCACAAGGACAGTCGGGACAAGGCGGTTCCTCGCTGAATCCTGGCTGGAAGAAGTATTGGTCCTTTGCTTGCTCTCTTTAATTAAAAACAAACAAAGACATTTTGTTTGTACATAATTCTGAACTCATAAAAAGATTTTGAACCATGCAAAGGATAGCTGCACGTCTGGGCCCAGACTGACCTGTATACACTGTTTTTTCTTTGTTGTTTGCTCTTTTTCTTAACATCATACCTATGTTTTATGTCTTAAAATATATGTGTAGGCTAGTTTATCTTTTTTTTAAAAAATGTATTTAGTACAGGGTCTATAAGGACTTACTACACACATTGGACTTGTAGTGATTCTCCTATTTTCAGCCTTCCAAGCACTGGGATTACAGGCCTGCCACCACGCCTAGTCTCATTCACTGTCTCAGCATGCCCTGGGGGGTGGGGCTGACATGGCGCATCGGGGATCTCGGGGATCGAACTCTGGTCCCTGTGTCTGCCTAAGCAGGTGCTTTAGTCTGCTGAGCTATCTGGCTGCCCTGTAGACTAGTTTATTATTCAATACACACACACACACACACACACACACACACACACACATTTCTAGAGAGAGAGAAAGAAATAGATATATACATATGAATAATTTTTCGAAATAATTTCATGCCCCTGCCCCTCAGCATTTCAGTATACATTTCTTAACAATAATGTCTTGGGGCCCGGTAGGATGGCTCAGTGGTCTAAAGCACCTACTTAGGAAAGCTTAGGTGGCTGCAAGGACCACAGGCTCAATCCCTGGCACCACATGCTGCACCAGCCCTGCCCTCTGGGCAGGCTGAGCTGGCCATAAAAATAAGTAAATAAACAAACAAAAGGTCTGAAACGAAAAAAAATAAAATTAAAAAATTAAAAATTAAAAAAAAAAAAAACCAATAGCCTCTTGAAAAAGCATGAATAGTTTTCTTTCTTTCTTTCTTCTTTTTTTTGGTCTTTTTGAGACAGGGTCCTGCTATGCAGTTCAGGCTGGCCTTGGGCTCACTTTTGTGGCCTAGACTGGTCTTGAACTCGCACCGATCCTCCTGCCTCAGCCTCCCAAGTGCTGGAATTACAGGCGTGAGCCTCCACACCTGGCCATAGTTTTCAACTTGAATAAATTTAGCATGCGCATAATACTTCACTGACCGCATATCAGGCTGGGTGGGAAGCAGGTACCTCCCTGAGTATAGGCTCCGGTCCGTAAGGCTGAGGTCTGGATGTTGGCTTTGCCCTGGGTTTACCTGGCCTGGTCCCTGGAACCCACTGTGGACATCCTGCTGCACTATGGAAACTTGGAGCTGTTCCGTCATTATTTTCCTTCCTTCTAGTAGAGGCGTGTATACATTACATAACTTTATATCTGTGAACTCTTGGCACTGTCATTTTTGAAATCCAAGGGCACACAGCAACTGTAGAAAAAGGAATTGGTTGGGACCAGTATACCATGTTATATTTGATGACATGACCTTAGGTGTTCTTATAGCTGTTGTCACATGATGAATGATCTTGCCCTTAAGAAGGGTCCCTCAGCTGAGCATGGGGGAACACACTTATAATCTCACAGCCCTGGAGGCTGAGACAGTTGGATCACTGTGGATTTGAGGCCTGCCCGGGCTCCAGACTGAGTTCAAGGCCAGCCTGAACTTACATAGTGAGACCTTGTCTCAAATAAAAAAAAGAAAAACTAAGAGAAAAGAAAAGAAAACTGAAGCTGAGTGTGGTGGCGCACGCCTGTAATCCCAGCACTTGGGAGGCTGAGGCAGTGGGATTGGTGTGAGTTCGAGACCAGCCTGGGCTACCAAAGTGAGCTCAAGGCCAGCCTGAACTGCACAGTGAGACCCTGTCTCAAAAAGACACACACACACAAAAAAAAAAAAAAAAAAAGAGAGAGAGAGAGAGAGAGAGACAGGGCTCTGTTTCATAAAGGGACAGGGTTGCCAAACCCAGCGAGAGCCAGCAGCCCCTGCTGTGGACAGCACTGCCGACCCACACCTGCTCAGGTGTCACCCTGACACCCAGGGGACGAGCCTTTGCCCCAGGTTTTGCTTTGCTTGTCTTCGGGCTGTTTTCCTCAGCAAGCCTTTTCCTTTCCAGTTGCTAGCTTCAGAGATCGCACAGGTAAAGTCCTGTGACAAAGAGAAGCTGTGTCTGGTGCGAGCTGTGCCAGGTGTGCGGAGACCTGGGAACAATGTGTGCTGATCTGATGGCTCTGTCCCGGCAGCGGGCTGTCCTGGGTCGAGGGATCGCTTCCTGCTGCTCCTGCGCTCCACACCCAAGTGTTCACAGGGTCAGGTGGGGACAGAGACTCTGTTCTCTGAGGTCCTGCAGGACCTTGTTGGCCCTGCCAGCTTGCAGGACGTGCGCTCCTGATTGCCACACCCAACAGGGGACATGGAGGCCGTTTTCCTACGTGCAGGTCCAGCTTCCCTGCCCTCTCTGCCTGCCGTGGCTCACGGCCCCGAGTACAGAATTACCGGCTTGCTTTTGACGTGTGCTAAATTTTGGAACAAAGCATTTATTTCTGTCTGGGGTAGAGAACCAAGGCCCTGGCCTCCTCCTGAGGTCTCAGTGAGGCCGTGTTTTCTTTTTAATTTTATTTACTTATTATTATTATTATTATTATTATTATTATTATTTGTCTTTTTGAGACAGGATCTCACTATGCAGTTCAGGCTGGCCTTGAGCTCACTTTTGTAGCCCAGGCTGGTCTCGAACTTGCACTGATCCTCCTGTCTCAGCCTCCCAAGTGCTGGGATTATAGGTGTGTGCTACCATGCCTGGCTTATTTATTTATTTATTTATTTGTGTGTGTTATTTTATTTTATTATTTTTTCTCTTTTATGGCCAGCTCAGCCTGCCCTGAGGATGAGGTGGTGCAGCATATGGTGCTGGTAATTGAACCACGGTCCCTGCGTTTGCCTAAGCTTGCCTAAGCACGCACTTTAGACAGCGAGTTTCTTTCTGTTGGCTCCTAGTGCTGTTGGTATTAGGGATTTAAGCATGAAAGTCCCAGGATAGCTTCTGTATAATATTTTATTATGGATGCCAGGAATTAGTTCTGAGGGCTAAAACCAGCTTCTATGACACCAGTGCTGAAATTGAACAGAAGCTAGGAAAAGACTCCAGATCCTCCACCTTTGGCTTGCAAATTTCTTTCTTTTTTTTTTTTTTTCAACTTTTTGAGACAGGGTCTCGCTATGCAGTTTAGGCTGGCCTTGGGCTCACTTTTGTAGTCCAGGCTGGTCTTGAACTCGCACTGATCCTCCTGCCTCAGCCTCCCAAGTGCTGGGATTACAGGCCTGCGCCACCACGCCCGGCTTGGCTTGCAAATTTCATAGCAGGACATGTTGGCCCTTAGGTACTGAGACAACCCATTTACAGGTGGGAGCCCTGGAAATGTGGGGTTTGTGCCCAAATGGCATAGAAATGAGCCAGGAAGTGAACTTTGTGGTGGTCCCAGGAGTTGGGAGTGAGGGGACGGTGAAGATAAGAATTTGAAGGGCAGAACCACCATCAGAGGCCACAATCGCCATTTGTTAGTCCCTCACCTTTAGTGAAGACCTTTGTCTTCTCGGAGCCTATGCTTAGAATGCCGTGGAGAAAGACACGGTCCCAGCCTGGAAGAGCGCGGGCTCAGTCTAGTTCCATTTCAGAACTGTGAGGTCCTGGCAACCTCCTTAGTGTCAGCACTCGTGTGCGATGCAGGGACCCTGAGCACAGCGGCCGTGGTGCTCGGTGTGCTGTGCGATGCTGTCCCTGGTGTGCTCAGGGGAGCACAGGTGCCACTGGGATGGGACCAAGAGGCTGAGATAATGCAGACAGTGGCACAGCGTTGTCCCCACCGCTGTCACCACCACCCGGTGTTCATGATGGGCTCTGGGCTCCTTTCGCAGAGCGATGATAACTATGGACAGTTTCGCAGTAGCCAGGGCGGGACTCAGGAAGTCACCACAGCTCCCTTACGAGGGTCCCCCTCCACCCCGCCTGCACGCACAGCATACCCCACTTACAGCTGTGGGAAGGGAGCAGGAGCCTCTGAGGCCTTCGAGGGAAAGCCGCTGGTCGAATCTGTGTTCACCCAGATTTCTGGGGCGGGGCAGGGCTGGGCGGGGCTCAGCAGGCTGCGCTACTTCAGGCGTCAGGAGATAATCAACAGGCTGCGCTGGAGCTGCCAAGCTTGGCAGGGGCGGCATGGAACAGCCAGCAACCCCAGCGTCTGCAGGAGCTGGTGCTCTATGCTAGAGGCTGTGGTTCAGTAGGCTCCAGTCTGTAGCTCCATTCACGGGCCTTGTCTCTCTCACCTTCCAGGGCCTGCAGGGCTTACCTCAGCGGCCCCATTCGCCTCGAAGCCTCGGTGGGTTCCAGCGCTAAGTACTCAGCTTTACTGCTGGCTGGGACTGTGCCCAGGCTGCCGTCAGGCTTCGTGACAAAGCACAGCACTTCTGACACAGGACAGACACCAACAGGTGGCTGTTACCTTGTAGGCTGAGACGGAACACTTGGGTGAATGTTTACATTTTAGAAGGGAATATCACAGGAAGACATAGCGCCATGTAACTCCCTCAGAATCTGCTCCTCCGGGTGAACATGCTCACCCCATCCTTCTTGCCCCTTCTGGAGCAGTTCTGAAGCTCTCTTGTCTGACTGTCCTTTTTTCTTTTTTCTTTTAAATGGCCGGCTCAGCCTGCCCTGGGCATGGAGATGGCACAGCATGTGGTACCAGGGATCGAACTGTGGTCCCTACGGTTGCCTAAACTTTCCTGAGCAGGCACTGTAGACCTCTGAACCAACTCACCGGCCCCAATTTCCTGAATGTCTTTAGTTGAGTTGTGCTGTTGTGTTTGCCTGATGTCCTGAAATGATTTGAGACATTGACCTTTCATGGTCTTTTTTTTTTTTTGTCTTTTTGAGACAGAGTTTCGCTATGCAGTTCAAGCTAGCCTTGAGCTCACTTTTTTAGCCCAGGCTGGTCTCCTTCCCACTGATCCTCCTGCCTCAGCCTCCCAAGTGCTAGGATTACAGTGTGTGCCACCACGCCCAGCCTTCAAGGTCATTTTGACTTTGAGGAACAGCCAGAAATCACACAGTGCCAGGTCTGGCAAAGAAGGTGGATTTTATTTTATTTATTTATTTTATTATGGCCAGCTTAGCCTGTCGTGGGAGAGGGGCTGGCGCAGCATATGGTGCTGGGAATCGAACCACAGACTCTATGGTTGCCTAAGCAGGTGCTTTAGACTGCTGAGCTATCTTGCAGCCCAATAGGGTTTTTTTTTTTTTTTTAAACTTTATTTATTTGTGTTATGGCTGGTTCAGCCCACCCTGGGGGTGGGGCTGGCGCAGCATGTGGTGCCAGGGATTGAACCGCAGTCCTTTGTTGCCTAAGCAGGTGCTTTAGACTGCTGAGCTATCTCGCTGGCCCTAGGGTTGATTTTTAAATTTTTTGGTACCAGAATTGAACTCACAACTTTATGCTTCCTATCAAGCAGGTGCTGTGACCCTGATCTATATCCCCAGGCCAAAGAAGGTGAATTTGTACACACCGAGGTTTTTGGTTCTTTGTTCTGAGATAGGGACTCAGTTCAGACTTCAGGTTGGCCTTGAACCAGAAGCAATTCTTTTGCCTTAGCTTCCCAAGCGCTGGGGTTACAGGCTTGCACTACCACGGGCAGCCCACACCGTGTTGTTTTCTGAGCCTGCCTGTCCACTGCATGGCACATGGCGACATCATTCACCATGTTTTAAAAATTATTTTTATTTATTTATTTATTTATTTATTTATTTATTTATTAATTGCCCTTTTGAGACAGGGTCTCACTTTGGGCCAGGCGGGCTCCCTCTGGTTAGAGTTGGGTGAGGTGGGTTCCCTCTGATTAGAGTGGGGCGAGGCGGGTTCTCTCTGGTTAGAGTTCAAGGAAGTAAAAAATTCCCACTCCAGCTACGACTCATGGCTGGGAAGAGGCACGGAACCCAGATAGCTGTGTGCCATGGGGCTGCAGAGGCTTTTTTTTTTGTACAGGCAGAAGTGGAAGAGTCATTGCAGACCAGGGTCCTGTCTTTTATTGTCCTCAGGTGTGTCACCCAAAGCGAAGTGACCTGGTATCTCCTCCTCCCTTGCAGAGTAACTGGGGCCACTGTCTCATCCATTCTAGTGCTGATGTTGGGAGAGGCTCCTGCTCCCCTGGGCTGGGTGCCCTACCTGGGAACACACCTGTTGAGGATGACTTTGCGTGAGTCCCAAGGGACAGCTGCTCAGCTATCCTGAGGGCCACAGGGAAGGTAGCAGTTTGTGTCCGCTGGTGAGCAGCCATGGCTTTCTGGGAGCTGGAGTCCTGCTCAGGCCCCGCCCTGTCAGGGTGAGAGTTGGTCCATGGGCTTGGCTACAAGGACACCCTCCTTACCTGGAGTCTGTTCTTACAGACGCAAGTGTCCCCAGGACGCGGTTCCTAAACTTGGAGATTCCCACCCACTCATCATCTTGGTGGCTCACAGGGGCCATGTACTTAAATTCAGCAAGGTGATCCAAAAGGGATCCTTGAGGCTGGAGAAAACTGTCACTGATTCAGAGGTGGAAAGCTGAAGTTAAGAAAGTAACTTAAAGTGCAGAAAAGTGATGTCTTTTTGTGGGTTATAGATTCAGTGCCCTGCCCAGGAGGTGCCATCAGGGACCCAGGCAAAGTGCATGGCCCCAGGGGGGCATCTGTAGCTGTGACAACTGAGAATCCCTTCAGAGGGAAAGGTGCTCTGAGAGATAAGGCCTCTGAGGATGAGTATTCTCTGTCTTAGTTACACATTTTGCCCTCCTTCTCTGCTTTGTGCCGTGTGCCTTAGCTTGGGGTTGTCATCTGTGTGCTGCACTGTTTTCCTGAAGAAAAACTTAAGTGTTCCCTTGCTTGATTCTGAGCTCATGGTTCTTAGGTATGGCAGAGGGATGTGACGTCAGTGAAGCTTCCCGGGCACCTTGTGCTGCCCTGCTCTGAGGTGCTAGAGGATGCTTGGGATAAACCTGTGACCACAGCTTCACTTCTAAGGAATTCTACAGAGAAAAGATTTATTTATTTATTTTTAAGCAATTGATTATCAAATTGCTTAACTTGGGATGCTGTGACTTACTTGTTGTGTTTGAATACTAACTTCAAGTCCCTACCTGGGAAAGAGGGCTTATTAGGCTTTATCAAACCAAAGAGTGGTTTTGTATTGTTTTTGGAAATTTTTCCACACTGGAGAGCAGAGCGGGTTGCAGGGTGTGTGTGCTCACATGAAGATGCGCAGGTGTCTAAGTCAGAGTGAGAAGAGACTTCTTGACTTACAGACCCACAGGGCAGGGGTGAAGCCGCTGAGGGTCAGGTGTGGGGTTCAGGGAGGGAGGCAGGGAAGAGTCTGGGGTCTTGGTTCTACTCACCTGGATCGGGACAGTCTTGGGTTCCAGGGTCTCTGATTCCCCCATCCATCCTCAAACCTGTCCTTTGGTGATGCCAACCCTGAAACAGGAAGTTAACAGCAGCCCACAGCCGAACGAACACCTTCCCTGTGTGACGTTTGAATCTCGCCCAAGTGGCAATTCCACCCAGCTGGCTCTATGGTTAAATGTATCTGTGTGACTTGCATAAAATGGTCCTGGGAGACAACGCTGCTTTAGATCCGATTCTCTCACTGTAGTTACTTGAAAATTTTCAGTTGCTGTTACTAAACTGAGTATAGTTTAGGTCTTGAGGTTTTGGTAGTAATTTTTATTTATTTTTAATTTTAATTAATTAATTTTTTTGTCTCTTTGAGATAGGGTCTCACACGATGCAGTTCAGGCTGGTCTTGAGCTCACTTTGGTAGCCCAGGATGGTCTCGAACTCACATCGGTCCTCCTGTCTTAGCCTCCCATGTGCTGGGATTACAGATCTTGAGCTCACTTTTGAAACCCAGGCTGGTGTTGTACTTGTGCCGATTCTCCTGCCTCAGCCTCCCAAGTGCTAGGATTACAGGCATGTGTCACCATGCCTGATTTTCTTTAAATTTTTTTTGTATTTATTTTTAATATTTGTTTATTTTTACTTAGGTTTTTGTTTTGCTTTGTTTTATTTTTAAATGTCTTTGGTATATGGGCTTGCTATGCAGCCCTTAGTAATCCTCCTGTTTCAGCCTCCCCAGTGCTGGGATTACAGGTGTGTACCACCGCACCTGGTCTCGTTGGTCAGTTTGGCATGGCCAGGGGTGGAGCGGGCACAGCATGTGGTACACTGTGCTTGCTTGAGCACTTACTTAGGGTTTTTGAGACAGGGTTTCCCTATGTAGTTCAGGCATGCGTTGAACTCAGTATGGAGCCTAGACTGACCTTGATCTTCCAGCAGTCCTCTTGCTTCAGCCTCTTGAGTGCTGGGATGACAGGCGTGTACCACCGTGCCTGGCAGGTGGCGATAGTTTTTTATTTCTCCCATTCTATCTCCTATCCATGTGTCATTGTTCAAGTGAAGTGACACAACATCACTCCTCTTTAACCTAGTCAGCAGGCCAGATGGTTCTAGCTTCTCTGGCATGGTGACATCAGGCTGAGGACAATGGCCTTTGTTCCCCGAGTGTGGCTCTTCCCTCCACTCTGGTTCCCTGCTGCAGCAGCTGGTCTGTGGTTCACTTGTGATGGAAATGGGCCTCCCAGATGTTCAGCCTGGCAGGCAGCTTCCTCTTTCCAGGCCAACCTGGCAGATGCACTGTGAGCACAGAAACTGTGCACCTTTCTGGTATCTGGATCTCCCAGGGGCTGCATCAGTTGATAGTTAAGTAACTAGAAGCTCTGCCTTGGCTGGATTAGAACAATATCCATAAACTCTGCAACCAGGGTTTGGAAATGACCCAGGGAGATGTTTCATTTGCATTACTGAAACTACCGTGTGCCGTGTTCAGAGGGGAGACAGATCACGCACCGGGAATCGGGGCGAACTCAGTGTTTCTTTGTTTTAGTTTGGTTGTTATCTTAGTTACTTTTCTCTTTGTAGACACAAGATACCCAACACCCAAAGTTAAAGGAGGTAAAGTTTATCTGGCTTACGATTCATAGAGGTTTTGGTCTGTAGTTGGTAAACTGGCACGTGGCCAAGGGACATCACAAAGGAGGAAATGCTTGTGGCAGGCAGAAGGTGCAAAGCAACAAGGGACAATAAGAGTGCTTTCCATCGCTCATACCTTACCCAGGTGACTTAGGGCGGGTAGCACTCACACCCTTAATCCTCCCCTGCCCCTGAGCCTAGAAGAGCATCATGAATCAATGCCAGCATCACACACTCTAGATCTAGACATGTCTAAAGAATCCCACCTATGACGACATGAGGCTTTGTGGACATCTAAACACAAGCCTTAACCATTAGGACTAATGGCCAGTCCCAGCATGGATGAGACCAGGGGACAATACGTGAAAATCCCAAGATAGCAAGTTGAGAATACCGAAAAATGTTTTGACCTTAGAAGGAAGATTTCTGCTACTATTTTCATTATCTGCTTTAACCAGGACATGCCATGCTCACTGAGTGCCATGCCTGGGTTTAAGTATTTATAAAAATTAATTATTTTCATAGTCATATTTTACATGCAGGTATGTCACCCTCAAAGACTTTTCATAAAAAGCCGGGTGTGGTGGCTCACGCCTGTAATCCCAGCACTCGGGAGGCTGAGGCAGTGGGATTGGTGCGAGTTCGAGACCAGCCTGGGCTACAAAAGTGAGCTCAAGGCCAGCCTGAACTGCATAGTGAGACCCTGTCTCAAAAAGACAAAAAAAAAAAAAAGAAGACTTTTCATAGTCTTCATTTTACAGGTGGGGAAACGAAGGAGCAGAGAGTAACTTGACGAAGGTCACCCATGGCTGCGGAGCAACAGTGCCAGGTTTTAAACATGGGAATCAAGGCTGACTCTAGACACCACCCTTGATTTCAGAATCTGGGTTTCCCGTCAGTGCCTTGTGTCCGCCACCTCTGACATTTTGTGGCCGTCTGTCTAAAGTATGCTCAGTTAAGAAAAATGTATTCCCCTTACCAAATGCCAGCTTATTGTGAAATGTTTAGAAATGATCAACAATGGGTGTTTCTCTGTAGAAACTGCACGGGTTTCTTAGTTTTTCATGCGTCGCTTGGAGGGAAATCCTTCAGACCAGGCGCTCTGTGGTGAGCAGGTCTGCAGGGCTGATGAATTGATGTAAAAGGTGCAGAGAGGTTCCAGCAAGACAGAGGCAGCACCCATCTGTGGAGCGTGTGGTTTTCAGACAGCAGCCACCCTCCATTGCAGGAGACTTGGTCTGTGGACCCAGACAGTCATCAGCGGGCAGCCCACATTTCCTGCAGGCTGGGTACTTGGGGGAAACTCCAGCAGGCCGCTGAGGGAGCAGAGGATTCCGATGAAGGGCTGCAGTGTCCTGGCTTTCTTGCCCCAGGCTGTGAATCCTCAGTCACGAATACTGAGGAATACCCATGCTGCTTTCCGCTCAGACCCAGGCCACTGCCGTTTCCACCTCTGCTTCCAGGAGTGCCTTTTCTTGCAGATGGCGCCTTCCTGTGAGGGCTTTGGAAAGCATGCACGACAGTTGCAGGAGGAGTGAGCTTCCTTGGCCCAGCCAGAGGCATCGGTTAGTCCAGTGCACAAAGCAACCAGAGCTATGCCCTTGGCCCTTGATCCTAGGTTGCTCGCCTGCTACCCCCAGGCCCTGGAAATGCTGAGTGCTTCCAGGCTCTCCAACAGCACAAATTCCAACACAGCCACCTGGATGAGTTGTAGACGATGCACACTGCACCCCCAATTCCCTCGCAGAGGGCTTGGGGACAAATAGGAAAACAGTCTCTTAAGATTTGGGGTACCCTTGTGTCAATTTGGCCAGGTGTTGTGCAGACCTCATGTGAAGGGGGAAGTCTCAGGTTGTGTTGGTCACTTCTCGTAAGTCACTGTACAGAAGTAATGTGTTGGCTTTGAGGGCCACATACCTGTGTTTAACAAGTAGTTTCGGTGTGTAAGTTAAAATAATAACTCTGCATTTATTCAAGTTGGGAGTGTCACTGATCTAAGGATGCCACTGAGGAGGGCCAGAAGGAAACTGTAGTGTCACCATGAAAGGGCACCTCTTTTCCACATGATCTGACAACACAGTTCTAACACCAGTCAGTCCTCAGCTGTGCTGGTTAGCCTATGGCCATCTTTGGCACTTGGAATCCTTGTCCCAGATACATTTTATCCCTGCTGTCCTCCTGGGCTGGCTGCTGCTGCTGCTCCTCCTCCCTCCTCCTCCTCCTCCTCAGAGACCTGAGCTCCCACAGCAGCACACTGCAGGAACTCTCTGCTGACCTGGTGGTGCCTGGCCTTAGACACACCTGTTCTCTGAGATGCCTGGATTCCTATGTAAGTGTGGCCTGTGTGCTCCCTGACAGCTCTGGGGGTGTGACGGGCTCCTCACCTGCAGTCCCACCCCTGCCTACCCCATGCATGTGCCGTGCTGCAGAGCACAGTCTCCCTCACTCCAGAGGCGCAGGTAGACCTACCGGGCAAGTGTCCTTAACTCCTTTTTCCATCTCACACATATTAGACAGACTCTCACTTATGCAGTTCAGCCTGGCCTCAAACTCCAGGCAATCCTCCTGCCTCATCCTCCCAAAGTCCAGGATTATCAGTATGCACCACCATGCCGAGCCTATTTTCAAAATATGTACCGAATCACCCACTTCTTTCTTCTGCACAGCCACCAGTGGGTCTCTGTGTCCTTCCTCCTGGCTTATCGTGACAGCTGCCAACGGGCCCTTCCACGTTTCCCTCTGCCCCTTCAGTTCATTGGTCACATACAGCGAGATGACACAGTCCCAGGGGTGATTCTAAAGTCTCTCCCAAGACCGCACAGGGTGCAGTGCAGCAGCCCAGTGTCTTTTCCTCAGGCTCCTCCTTCCCCATGGCCACCCCAGCCACGGCTGCTCCAGGCTTCTCGCCCTACTCCACGTGCTCCTCCTCCCTGCAAGTCCCTCCTTCTCTGTGAGGGTGCCCCCACCTCCCCTGCCTTCTGTCCTTCCCCAGAGTCCCTCCCTATCTCCTTATCACACTTCTGACTTCATTTATTTATTTATTTATTTATTTATTTATTTATTTATTTTTTGTGTGGTACCAGGGATTGAACTCAGGACCTTAGGCTTGCCAGGCAAGCAAGCACTTATTCCACTGAGCTATCTCTCTGGCCCTGGCTTTTTTAATTTCATGCGCCACCTCATCCCCAAGGAGAGGGGTGGCGTTTGCTCAGGGTCTGTTTCCCATCGTCTCCCCAGGGCCTACCTAGGGCAGTGTCTTGGATGATGTTAGGGCCTTCAGGTCTCTGTTGAATGAATACACTGATAGCTTTCAGTATTTGAGACAACTTCAAACAGACTAAGATAAAAGAGGAGAGGAGCTGGCTGGGGAGGGGCAAGGGCAGTTTTTGTTTTCTCAGTGGAGTGAAATAGAAGATGATTAGGTTTTATTCTGTAGAGTTGGAGCTATCTGTGCCTTTCATTGGGAAAAGTTTTACTTTTGTAGTTTGTTGCTACAAAGCAGTTTGTGCCTTAGTTTCAAGAGATCTTTGCGTGTTTTTTTTTTTTTTTTTTGAGACAGGGTCTTGCTATGCAGTTCAGGCTGGCCTTGAGCTCACTTTGGTAGCCCAGGATGGTCTCGAACTCACACCGATCCTCCTGCCTCAGCCTCCCAAGTGCTGGGATTACAGGCGTGCGCCACCACGCCCTGCTCTTTGTGTGTTTTAAAAAGGAGCTCTCGAGAGTCATTTGAGCTTGTGGCTGTGGTCTGTT
The DNA here is from genome assembly GCA_004027025.1 of Myocastor coypus. Lineage (NCBI taxonomy): Eukaryota > Metazoa > Chordata > Mammalia > Rodentia > Myocastoridae > Myocastor > Myocastor coypus. The sequence goes on from PVJA010045463.1 coordinate 12,959, forward strand.
GAGCATATCTTATCTATTGAGAGTGAGCAATTGAGCTTCAGAAGACATTTTGGGGTTTAAAGTAGAAGCCGAACCCTTTCTCTGGCTTTTGTGCCTTGAAGCAGGAGGGGATTCTTCTAACTCAGAGTGGCCCAAGTTCCCAGCGCTGTCCAGGTGTGTGTCTGGGTGGGGTCTGTCCTGGAATTTGCTGTACCTGCTGTGTTGGTGATGCTCTAGTCTTCACTGCACATGCATGTGTGGGCTTGCTGGTTTAGTGGTTTAGGGGTGTCAGCAGGGGACCCCATTTGTTCAGGGTCTCAGTGAACAAATGAAATGGGAGTTGGCAGGGAGACTCTGGTCAGGAGGCAGAGGTACCACAAGGCTCTCATTGGTTCCCTGATGCATTCCTTTGGAGGCTATGTGTCACTAGGCTCTGGTGGGTGCTGGGCACACGGTCATCAAGCGAAGGGTGGGAAGTGGGTGGCTAGAAGGGAGCTAGAAATGTGTCTCAGAGGACAGGACCATAATGTTGGGGAGAAGGGGGGAGCCTGGGGTGCCAGAGCTCCACCTTATCGGAGGCTCTGGGCCACACACACCACCATGCCCATGTCCATTCCTGACCTGTGTCTGCAGGCTGGGGACATGCTGTGGGTCTCTGACGGCAGAGTCCCTCTGGGGCTGGGTGGGTGAGCATCCTATTTTCCTGGCGGACACCTCAGGAGATGGTTCGGAAGCCATCCCAGTATAGCCATGGTGTCAGCGTCCTGGGAGGAGGCTTGTACTAATTGCTGCCTTGGGAATGTCCTCAGGATGTGTCCTCAGTTCCCATTCCAAACGGTGAGGATGGCTGCTTCAGTAACAAGCAGGAGGTGCTGGGAAGGTGCGCGTCCTTCCACTGTAGCGTGTGATCCATAACAGTGTGACTGTCACTGTGTGAACCCAGAGCTGTGCTGTGCAGCTGCAGTCATCCTCTCCCTGCTGGCCCCATCCTCCCCATCCCTCCTCCTCCTTCCAAGGACCTCCTCTTCCCAAGGACGGATGGCAGTGGAGGCGCTTCTCTGGTTACCAACCTCTCTCCCTGAGATTCCTTACCCATAAAATGAAGCGCTGAGAAGTACGCATTTGTAACATACACACACACACACACACACACACACACACACACACACCACACCACACATATGCATGTGTCTTAATTGCTTGATGGACCCAGGAAGATGGGTCCCAAGACCCCTTCATGGGCACCAAAGTCCAAGTCAGCCTAAGTCCTTCAGGAAAAATGGCCCAGCCTTGTGTGTAACCTCCACACACCTCCGCAGGTGCGTTGGGCCATCTTTGCACTACTTCTCCCACCTCCTGCAAGGTGAATGCTGTCTAGATGGCCACATGGGATTGTTTGAAGAACAATGACTGAGACTCTGTACATGTTCAGTGCAAAAACACTGGCCCCTCCCCCCTTTTGATTTGCCGTTACTTGAGTCTACCGTATAAAACCCATGAGCCTAGCCGGGTGTGGTGGCGCACGCCTGTAATCCCAGCACTCGGGAGGCTGAGGCAGGAGGATCAATGCAAGTTTGAGACCAGCCTGGGCTACCAAAGTGAGCTCAAGGCCAGCCTCAACTGCATAATGAGACCCTGTCTCAAAAAGCCAAAAAAAAAAAAAAAAACATGAGCCTGGCAGTGACACATGTGTGTGTTATATGTTTGAGCCAGGTCTATACTTTTAAGAGGAATAACAAGATAAACACCAGGTGGAACAGTACAAGGAGACCCACCTCCCACCATGGAGCCCAGGAAGCAGGGCTTTGTGAGGAGCTATGAGTCCTTTTGTGACTGTCCCCTAGCCCCAGAGATCCACTGTCCCCTTTGTTCATGACCCCCGCCTCTTTTTCCACAATGATGGTGTTTCTTCTCATCTGGCACTAAACAAATAGGAGATGCCTTCAGAGTTCTGCAGATCTGCGTTGCCTTGGCGATGAACTCTTGCCGCCTTTCCATTTCACAGGGGTTTTCCATCCAGCAAATGCAGCCCAAGGCTGCAGCCTTTGACACAGGAACACTCTTGAAATCCCAAAGGCTTTCCTTCTCCTTTGGGTGGTGGGTTAAGGTGGGGACAAGGTACTGTCAGCTCAGTGACTCTCATCAACTCTTTACTGACTCCTTACTGGGGTTGTGACAGTGCTGGGCCAAGGTCTGGCTTCTCTTGAGGGAGGTGTGTATGTTCCGGCACTGCCAGAGGGAGATTGGGTTCGGAGGAGACTAGAATGGAATCTCATTTTCAGGCTCTATATTGAGTTTCCAAGTTTCCAGTCCATTTGGGTTGAGGACAAATCTCACTGTACCCATGCTTTTGTGTCTGTCTTTCTGCCATTTATTTATTTATGTATTTATGTATTTATTTATTTATTTTGTGGCTTCAAGAAAGTCTATATGTTTGGTTATAGAAGGAGCTAGACACAGGCGCTTGGGATCCGATTCCTGAGCCAGCCATGCTGGTCCCGCCCCTAGGGCATGCTAAGATGGCATTGAGACTGGGTGTGGTGGTGCGTGCCTGTAATCCCAGCTCTTGGGAGGCTGTAAACAGGTGGATCACTGAGTCTGATCTAGTAGTGAGTCCCTGAACACCCTGTAGACCCTTCCCTAAAATACAAAAAAAAAAAAAAAAAAAAAAAAAAAGA
>PVJA010045464.1:0-15652 GCA_004027025.1 Myocastor coypus
TTTTTATTTTTTTTTCAATATGCTCATTTTTTTTTCCTATAGAGCAGGCTTAATGGAACAGATTTTTATACCAAATCACCACAGAGTCATGGTCTATTATTAGATCTCATATGTTAAAGCTCCTATTCAAAAAAGTTGGACTACCTTAAAGAAATTTAAGATAGTCTATAAAGACATAGTAAATGGTTGTGATTGTGGTTTAGCTCAGTGGTAGAGTGTGTGTTTCTCACGTACAAATTCCTGGGTTTGATCCCCAACACCAAATCTACATAAAAACTCTTACATACTGAGCTCATTTTAAATATCAGATGGAGTTTAATAAGCACAGTGTAGCATTTTGTTTAATCAGAGAATTGTTTAATGAACACAATAACAGTTAACATTTATTATAGTTGTTTAAGGAAATTATGTACTTTACACTGGAAATTTAATTTAAAACATTTAAAAAACTTACACTGCCACATTTTTATTCCTTAAACTATAATAGTTGAAATATAATAACCTTTCCCAGTAATCATTTATTTTACTATGTGCTGACATGTACGCACACATATACAAGCACAATCTTGAAACTTGTAATAGAATTTGTGTACTTTTCAAAAAATTAAAACCAAATTAGAAGGTCCAGAAGAACTCCTTAGCTTTACTTTATTAAAATAGCACTTGGTCTGGTTAGTATACTATTTCTAAGTTTTATGCCTTATTTATAAAGTCCATAGTTACATATTCATCCTCTATAGCACATATGTTAGCTTAATGTTATGTTCATAACATTATTATTATTTATGTATTTAGTACAGGGTCTCACTATGTAGATCGGACTTGTAGTGATTCTCTTGTTTTCAGCCTCCCAAGTGCTGTGGTTACAGGCATGTGCCACCATACCCAGTCTCAATCACCATCTCAGTGCATTCCGAGGATAAGGCCAGCACAGCCCTCAGGGGATTAGACCACAGTCCTTGAGCCTGCCCATGTAAGTGCTTTAATCCACTGAGCTATGTGGCTGGCCCTGTTCACATAATTATTAGTCAATAAGTTTCTACTGAAAGGTTGAATGATTTTGTTTCTGCTTACTAATATAATTTAAGAATATCCACAAATATTTGCCAATCAATTTTTTAAAGAGTGAATAAATGAAAAAGAGAAAATGTAAATAATATATTTTAATAGTCTGGTTAATTTTTTATATCATATAATTTAGCTCAATTAGAACCACTTGAAACTTGTCAAGTTGGCTTTGTATTTCATAGTCTCTATAGGTTTAACTGTTTTCTTGCTTCTAATTGATACATTGTTCATGATGATGATTGCCTGATGGATGCCATTTATATTTAAATCTTAATTGTTTGACACCTTCCTCAAGGACGAAAAGGCAAGCAATACTTATCTCTCCATCATTCCAAGTGTTAGAACTTGCTGCAAAATGTAGAGAATAATAAATAAAGGCTAAAATAACCTAAGAGGACCCAAGAGCACAAAAAATGGAATCATGCAGATTGTACAGACTCCTTTATTTTGTTTTTACTCTGTCTCTGTCTCTGTCTCTGTCTCTGTCTCTGTCTCTGTCTCTGTCTCTCTCTCTCTCATTTTGGTACATTTCTTTGTCTATTTTAATTAAAAACTTAAAAGTTGGATGAAGTCACCATGTCCTTCAATTTTCTTTACTGTTTTCTTAGTGTTTTTATCTACTTTAATTATTGCTGATCAGTGACCTGAAGCAAAAAAAGCAATTTTCTTGTAAAAGTACTAATTACCAGCTAAGTGCTTGGTATTTAGGGCATAAAAAGGCAAGAAAGAAAAGCAAGAGTTAAGATGCTAATGAAGAGTACTTAAATTTGTATGCATTTCCACTTTGATAGCAGTAATGTAATATTTCCTTATAAATTTCCTAAAATGTCATTATTTATACTAAATATACCAATAAAAATTATGTTATGTTAACCCATATTTGAAGTGTAGAATAAGTACCCATTAAATTTCTGCACCTTTGCTATATTGGGTTCTGAGTACAGAAAAAATATTAGTGAAAATGAAATTACAGCTGTAGAATCATGGTGTTCTAAAACAGTCAAAATATTTTTGTTCTTCTTTTCTTTTTTTCTCAAATCAAAGATTGAGGACCTACACATAGTAATAGCTTCCTTGGGGTCAGTCTTGAAGCTGCAGAGGACATCATGCAAAAGGGAAAATGTAAAAAAAAGAGACCTAGCAGCACTGAGCTGCAGGGCAGACCACCTCTCCTTCCAGCACATTAACCCGTTAACACATTAAGCTTTCAGCCCTGTTCATGAACTGATGCTTTTGTGAAGATGGAATCTTGGATGCTGTTTACAGGTCTTACCTCTCAAGCTCTGATATTGGGGAATACATCTCACCATGAGCTTCAGAGGTGACAGATCATACATAGTGTAGTACATGGCACGCTGTCTCAGGGCATATGAGGGAAGTGTCCCTTGTAAAGACTGCATTTGTGCTGATGTACGGCATACAATAACAGAAGAAACTACGGACAATGGGTTCTGCTTCTTTGATGGGACTGGAGGACTATAGTAACTGAAATGAGAGTTATATGAGCATTTGAACCATTGACCACTATAGTAATGAACGGAAACATAAAGTGCCTCTGGCTTATTACTGGTAAGATACAAGTTATCACTCAAAGAAGAGATTCATGTTGCAACCTCAAAGTACTGCACACTTGAAAGCTTCATTTTTTTTTCCCTATTAATTTCACTCCTGGCTTTGTCTTTGTTTTGTTCTTCCAACCTGCTGAAAGCAAGGCGGCCTCCTCTTTTCCTTCACCTTCTCCTCCTGCTCTTCCTGCTCTTCCTTCTCTTCCATGTGTCATCCTTCCCCGGTACAAGCTCGTTTTCACCTTCACAGAACACTCCACAGGTTTTTAAACATTTTAAATTAATGATGATTCTATATAAATTAATTTAAAATCATGCATATTATTTCCTTAAGGTTAATTTTTCCCTCATTCATGTGTTTTTTCTCTTGATTGTTTTTGATTGAGGAACAGATTTCTTTAGGTATTTCAGATTAGAAATATATTACAAACAATTTATTTTGTGAGCACCATTAATACAGTTTATCACAACTTTTCACTTTATTGCCTGTTCACTGCACTCATAATGATTTTACTATATTGCTCCTTTGTTTTATTTTTTTTACATTTATTTCTTTTTATTTGTTTGTGTTTTCTGTATTTAGCGCTGGGTTCTACAGGGTCTCACTATGTAGAGCAGACTTGTCGTGATCCTTCTGTTTTCAGCCTCCCAAGGGCTAGGATTACAGGCACGCACCACCACATTTATTTCTTTTTATGGAATATTTTTCACAGTAAATTCATAATTTTAAGCTGTTCAACCATCTCCCAAAATTGCTTTTGCAATGTGTGTATGTCTGAGGACACAATCACTTGTAAGACATAACCTGAAGAGTGCCAATCTGTTAAATGTAAATACATAAAAATATATTAAAGGTTTAATGTAAAAAATTTAAGTTATGAAAATAATACGGTAAGTAGGGTTATACATTTTACTTTAGAAAAGTGAACATGTGAAAAAACTATACGAGGCAACATTTTTAAATAATAAGGAAGGGTGTAATGTTTCTTAAAACACTAACTTTTATTTACTTCATGTATATATATATATATACACACACACACACACACACACACACACACACACACACATATATATATATATATATGATGGAAGTATCATGAGATAGTTCTGATTTTGCTAGTGTCCATTTCACTTGGGTTCACTTGGGTGAGGCAGTACCTTATGGTTTTTTATTTTACTTTTTCAAAGTATTATTGATATTGTTTTTTTTTTTAATTCTTTCTTTCTTTCTTTCTTTCTTTATGTATGTATTTATTTTTCTTGTTTCAGAACCTTTGTTTGTTTATTCACTCATTTTTATGGCCGGCTCAGCCCTCCCCGAGGGCAGGGCTGGTGCAGCATGTGGTGCCGGGGATCGAACCACGGTCCCTGAAGCTGCCCAAGCTTTCCCAAGCAGGAGCTTTAGACCGTTGAGCCATCCCGCCGGGCCCTGATATTGTTTTTTTCATGCATTTATTGGTCATTCATTAGTCATTTGGCAACTGCTCAGATTTTCAGCCTATTTTTTAATTAGATTTTTTGATTTTGAAATATTGGTCCTTTGTGGTCCACACATATGTGATGTTTACCACTTTATGATATGGCTGTACTTGTATAGTATGTGATATAAATAAAAATCAGAAAGATGATTTCCCTATGCCCTTATTCATCATGAAATCTAATAAACTTCATCACATAGAAGTTGAAAAGGAATAGTTACTACTAGTTACTTTGGAGAGGAAAGAGATCATAATATCATTGTTTGACAGGAGGAATATGTACTGGTGTTCCAGACATATATATATATATATATATATATATATATATATATATATATATATTTCAATGTACTTAGAACAGTTGAAGAATAGGCAGTTATCCTAAATCCTGAACTGCACTCTATCAGAAGTAAATCTGAGTCAAATATCACATTGTATTTCACAAAATTGTGTGATAACCACTCCAGAGACCTATGAAAGTTGTAGTAAAATTTAAAAAGCTTAAAAGATTTTGAACTCAAATGGCATATTAGGAAAATTTCTTTTCCTATATGTGAGAGATAATAGGAAAGAAACTAAACACTAAATATTTGGAACATTACACAGAACTTCAAATACTATCCCGAGCAATAAACTGTTATGCCTTATTTTAGGGGGTTCTTGATAGTAGGAATCAAACTTGAAAGATATAATTTATATTATACTGAATAATTTTATTTGTGGTAATTGATCCTGAGAAACTTTGGATAGACAGAGAATAATTTTGATTGTCAGTGTTATTTAAAAATTTTAAAATCTATGTATGTACTTTAATTTCTAATAATAGGGATTTCCTTGTAAATTTTTAAAACCATTAGAATAAGTGACTTTTTTTGTACAGGGTCTCACCATGCAGCATAACCTCACTGTGATTCTCATCTTTAGAATAAATGATTTTGGCAGCTTAATTACAATAGTTGTAATAATTATGAATGATATATATTTAGGTCAGTCCAAGAATTTTCACTTTTTTGTAAATAATTATTGAAGGAATCCCATGCCAAGCTATCTGGATCTAGATTTCAGATACTGCTCTTCCAGTTCATTCCCAAGTTTACTGTAATTGTGATATATAGGTGTATATACACTAACCAATACCTCACCACTGAGGTATTCTGCCTCATCACTGATTTTACTAACACTCATTTAGTGAACATTCTAATATCACCATTATGAAAGAAACTGAGAAGTAGTCTATCTTCAAAAGTATGAAGTATTAAAGTTATCTATCAGTAATTTTTATTTTGTTATCAATTTTAATGTATTTGGTACAGGGTTTTACTCCATAGCTTGGACTCATAGATCCTCCTGTTTTCAGCCTCCCCAGTGCTGGGATTGCAGGTGTGCGCTAGGACTCAGTTGCAGGCTCAGCATGCCCGGGGGGTGGGGCTGGTGCAGTACATGATGCCAGAATTGAACCCTGGCCCCTGCACTTGCCTAAGCAGGTACTTAGTCTGCCAAGCTATCTTGCTGGACCTTAATCAGATATGTTTAAAGCCTCAGCGAAGGTTATTTCTCTTCCCTTCATAAACAATGGTTCAATTATATCTAAAAATGAATGAATTCAAACATATTAAATGTATGTGTTGTAGTCTCTAAATAATTGTCAGTAAAATAAATAGTAGATAAATATGGAAATTAAATATCAATCATATATTATTGGAACTCATTATAAATTCAGAATGGCAAAGAATGAGACTAATGGTTCTTAAATTAATTTTGGTTTTCAGCATTTAAGATTTTTAAACATTCTCCTTTCTTGCTATTTACTTTATCTTCTGGTCTTCAATCAGAGGCATATTTTAGATTTTTATGGCTTTATAATAACAATTTCCTTTGAATTAAACAGTTAGAAGTGCAGAATTTCTGTGCAGTCAGGAGCTCAAGAGTGACATGCTTGGGTCTTCTGCTCGATGCCACAGCACCCACTAAAGGTGTTCCTAGGACTCTGCTCTTACCTGGAGGCCAGGATAGGGACTGATGTTGCCTTTTACTATACCCAGGTTGCTGGCAGAATAAGGCTATAATTTAACATTTACCACACAAGTTGTTGGCACTTTCATTTCTTTATAGGAACACAGTGATCAGAAGTTTATAGTTAATTGTAGCTGGAGACTCCCTGTTATGTGACTAGCAAAATTCTTAAAAGCTACCTGCAGCTCCTTGTCATGTAATTTTCCACAACACAGGCAGTTACTTCATTAACTTCATTAATATATATATATATTCTTTATTTCTAGTAATCATACAACACCATGCCATGAGATATTTCTCATCTTTGCCACATGATATGGACTAATTACCTGTGATATAGGATATTTATCATATTTTTATTAGTGGTATGTGAGAAGCAAGTCTCATTCACATTCAAAGGAAAAGGATTATCAAAATTCAAGAACATGAGCACCTCAAAACCCTTAGCACCTAACTTAGAATTTGTCCTCCAAAACAATTAACATAATACTGATAGCTTGAAATTGGCTCAATACAAGTATTCTTAGCATGCATGAATGGAGTGTGTTGATTGGCCATATTTATATTTTTCTATGTTATTTACTTTACATTATTTTTCTATAGAACTTAAACTTTAAAGCATTTCCCAAAGTATAACTATGTAACAAATTTAATTTATTGGATCCTGAGCATGCTAGAGGAAGTTTGTTTTGCTTTCATATTTTTATATAAATGCTCATGATGTAGCAGGGAATAATAACTTAGCAATGAATTTAAAATAAATTTATACTCTGTAGAAACTCTTACAGTGGCTATAAAGATTCTGTTATGGTTTATAGCTAAATACATCCCAAGCCTCATGAGCTCACTGGTGGGGATTTGGAGGTGTGCCTGATGAAGACAGAGCTTAGTACCAGAGAAGTGTGGTCATTGCTGTGATGCTGCTTGGCTTGTGGCGCAGAAGTGCTTTGAACTGACTTACAGGAATGGTCTTTCAAGTTTGAATAGACAGGCTAATGAAGAAGCCTTAGAATATTGCAAGCTGAACTGAATGTGAGGTTCAGGTCAGAGCTCCGAAGATCTGAATGCTGATACTTATGCACCAGGTGGACACAAGGATCAGGAAAGTTCAGTTAGAACCAAAGACTCATTAGTAGTTGGACTCTAAGAATCATGCTCTTGCACAAAAAGAGGTTACCTTCATTTTGCCATGTCCAGAGACCTATGGAGACAGAATAAGAGTAGGAAATCAAATAATCTGGCAGAAGAAATCTGAAGGCAGCTTATTGTTGTGTGGAGGCACGGCTACAGTTAGTGGGCTTTTAGTGAGCTCTGCCTTGAGAATGAAGAGTGAACAGCAGACTGATTTCAAATGTTTTGAATTAGGAGGAAAAACCAAAAGCCCTAGTTGTGGCCTATAAAGAAAGAGCTTTAACATCTTTAGATTGCTGAAAAGATTAGCATTTGACATGGGAAAATAAAATAAATAGCAAGGGACCACACAAGAACCAACAGGATTCCAGAAAGATCACAAAAGAGAAAAGTCACTTTCAGAGAGGTTCCAGAGTGCTATGGTGTAGCAAGGAAGGGACCTGGGAGTCTATTACTTGGGATATTGCTCATAGAGCTCTATGCCATTCATTTATGCCTATTTGCCAGGCAGCCCCAACTTGGAGCCAGCTGATTATGGACTAACACTCCTACAAACTATGATCTAACAATACATCCTTCCTCTTTTAATTTGTGGTTTCAACTATTTGGTGCTAGGAATGGGAAAGTGATTAAAACAAGTATAAGTACAAGTGTAAATACCTATGCTCTCCCAGCTGAAAGTCCTGTATTTTTTTAAATACCTCTATGTGTGTGTGTGTGTGTGTGTGTGTGTGTGTGTGTGTGTGTGTTTATTGCCCATGTTGTGGAAGCAGAAAGAAGGTAGCTAGCAAGGGAAGAAAGAATATAGGAATGTTTATATCTCCTTCCAGGTTATGCCCTGAGTGACCCATCGCTACACATCTGCCTTTATCTCATAACATCACATCTACACACACATCAGCAGTCTAGTCCAGTATCACACACCCGTGAACCCGTCATTTCTGAAAAACCCCATCAGGGAATGCATGACACTGTGGGAGGACATCTAGATAGAAGCCATAACTTTCTCATCTTATTAGTACATGTTTACAGTACCTATGAATATATTTATTGTGAATTATATGTATATAATGCATTTTATTTCTCTTTTAATCCACCCCCCTTAACTCTCTCTTCCATTTCCTTATATGTTCATTCCCTTCAAAATTTTTTGAAAAGTTCAGTCTCCTTATATTGAAAAGAATTCATATTTATGCTTTTGAAAGTATGCTTAAAAGTTATATTGAGCTGTGATTGTTTAGACAACTTAGAATATTAAAAAGTGATAATAATATTAGTTATTTTATAAGTAAACAATGCATATTTTACATGAAACAATGCTCTATCTGAAGAAACCTATTTAAAATTAGTAATTATTAACAAATATTAGAACTTTTTGATACACAACTATATATGTTGTCACAGAAGAAGCAAGCTCTCTTTTTTCCTTTGAAGTCATGCAAAGTATTTCTTATCTCATAAATTGTGGTAAAAAACAGACATTATGGAAATTAGTCAAGAAGGTCATTAGCCAACTAATGATCAAGTGCATTTGTGAATAAGTTCTTGTGAATCCAAAATTATCTGCCCATTCCTTGATTGATTAAAACATGGTCTTTGCCTAAATTTTCAATTGTTCATTGTCTCACTAAAATTCATAAGTGAAAAAAGTGTTTTACGTGACCTGCAATTTAATCTTAAGAAAAACTGAGAGCCAGATATCTCCTCCTTTAAATAGAAAACTGTGTCATTAGGAATAACTCTTCTCTTTAAAACATTAGAAAGCAAAAAAGAATTAATGCTAAATAATTTACCATATCTGCTCATAGATTTTATATTGATTGGAAAGTATACATCTGTCAAACGGTTGACATAGAAAATATGTAATTAACTCAACCTGCTATTAATGTATCAATGAAATAAAATACAGCAGCATCATAATCAACAAAAAACAAATTCAAGTCACAATGAAATAGATACCACTTGCTCCAGTTAAAATGGTCCAGGGGTGATGTCAAATTCCCAAGTCTTGTAAGTCACAATTGAGTATGTTTTAAGATAGCGTTTCTTGAAAAACATAAGTTAGAATTAAGGTCATTGGTGAACCCTAGTGCTACTTGATAGGTAAGCGTATAAAAAGAACAGAAATTAGGATATACACTGAGAATTTGAGCTCTACAGATTGAGAGAAAAACCAATGTGAGGACACAGCTACAAATGAGAGTTTTGTATATCAAAGAAAGCAGGATCAGGTGAAAATACATCTCTTGATACCTTAATCTAGGAACTGCCAGTACAGTATTTTTTTAGAGCAGCTCTAGCAAAAAAGAAAAGAAAAGAAAAACAAACAAACAAACAAACAAAAAAAAAACAGAGCAATTCTTGGAAAACTACTAACCTTTAGAAATTTTTATATGATATTTTTTTTTCCTTTGGGAAATAAAGAAATAACTAAAACTGAGAAATTAGTCAAGAAATAAGATGAAAATTCTCAAGAAACAGAGTGAGGTAAAGCCTAACCATTAAAAGTCGAATTTACTGAGTTCAAGGCCAGAAATTCTATTCCAAGAAATTATGAAATGTCTGATGATGAAGACACTCCCTCTCTTTCTTCTCCCATTAAGAATACTGCCTTCCCTCTGCTTAATTTTAATTTTAACGTCTCATTTGTGTTTTCTTATTTCAAAATATAGAGTTTCTACATATAGGAAAATCTCACTGTGATATCCTTTATAGCTTTTTAGCATATAGAAAAGGGTCCAGAAGTGATTTAAAGAGCTTCCTACTCTTAAAGTAAACTCAGTTTATGCCTTAAACTGAACATTATATATCTACGCCATGACTGTCCAACAACAAATTAAATTAAGTAGTACTTTTAGGGATGAGGACATAGCTCTACAGTCTGAGCACCTACCTGGCAAACTCAAGGATCCAGGTTCTATCTTAAGTACCACATGTCATACCAGCTCACTGTGCTGGCCACTGAAATTCATGTGGCAGTGCATACTGGTAATCCCAGCACTGGGAAGGCTGAGATAGGAGAATCGCTGTGAGCATGAGCTACATAGGGAGACCCTGTACCACTAATAATAATAATTATTATTATAATTATAATAATAATTATTATAATAATAAATTAATCAATAAATAATAAAATACTTTTTAAAAATTTTAAAAGGAGCAATTAAGTAATTTTTTTGCCAAAAATGAGGATGCAGTTCATAATCTTAAATATGCAGAACTCATATCAAATAGGGTGCTCTTATACATTTTACTTAGTAAAGCTTGGAAGAACTTATTTTGGTGCATATTCACACATGTGTTTAGATGTCATATTTCAGGAAACCTCACCCAAAACAATCTCTTGTAGGAAATACTTAACATAATAAAGAACTGGGAAAGTGGTGTGTGTGTATGTGTGTGTGTGTGTGTGTGTGCGTGTGTGTGTGTGTGTGTGTCCATGTCTTACTGGCAGAATTCTCTGTTACTATGCTAATCTGAAAACATGGTAAACATAGTTTGAACTTCCAGTGGGTTTTTTGTTTGTTTGTTTATTTCTAATTTTGTTTCTCCCTGGTGTGGGGATCGAACTCTGGACTTTGGGCTAGATGCTTATGCCACTGTTTTTAACTCAGTGGTTCATACTTATTTATATATATATTTGTTTGATGGCACCAGAGATTGAACTCAGGATCTTAAGGCAAGCACTTATTCTACTGAGCTATCTCCTCAGCCCTTGTCTCACTGGTTCAAATTGTTTTGAGCCAGATGTAGATTTTGTGAGAAGCAAAAGTCAATTGAGTAATGGAGACTGTGGGACACAGTGGATAATTAATTACCTTGTTTCTTTTGAAGAAATAAAGTAAAAGATTTTATTTAGAGATAAAGAAAATATTGCAAGACTCATGGTTCCCCTCTTGAAGATGCTACAAATTTGCTGGATTATGCTAATTAGTACAACTTCAGGTCCACTAGTCAAGTTCCTATAACATGACATAAATTAAATCACAGCAAGAATGCCTGAAACAAGAGAGCAGAGCAATTCATGTCACAATTATTTGTAATTTGTAATTTTGGAAACTTGAAACTAGTTATGTCAGGAAGATAGTGCTCAGATCATTTGTCATCTTCACTTGATGTTACCTAATTTCTACTCCTTAGCTAACATAAAATGTAGCATTAGGAAGTTTATTTAACCTATTCTGGCCTTTGACACTAAACTGAATAAATGAGACGCACTAATGGTTTAAGGCTTTTTCTCAATTTAAAATTCTAAATTGTTCCCATTTTTATCTTTAGATTTAATATATATGTCAACACAAGACACAATAACCCCCGGATGAAAAGAAATTCACATGTATGCGTCTTGAGGCACTCATGCCTATGAGGAGATGCCAGGGCTTGCGAGACCATATTCTCCTTGAACACTAGTTACCACTCATCTCACACAGGTTGAGTGCTGTGGGATTGAGCTTTGGCTCATCCAATCAGGGTATCTCTTGAGAAAGTAGTTGTTTCTTTCAAGTAAGTAGTTCAAAAAGGGGGAAAGTGGAGCAGCTGCTCCCTAAGAAGAGGGCACTGCTGACTTCATTCAAATTGATGCTAATTCCTCCAGAGTGATCCATTGAAGTGCTAATGATGCAGTCTCATTGCCTCTGGCCTAAATGTACTGAACTCCACTTTCTCTTTTAGCTCCACACTACCTCTGTGGAGAAAATGAGCATAATAACTGTGGTCCACCGCCTCAATGGTGGGCAACTTTCAAAAAATAATTTACTACAGGTGATTACAAAAGTGACAGGTGCTACAAGTGCTCTTTTTTCTTATTTAAATAATGAAGATATGGTGTCTGTCTTCTGTAAGTCCCTGCACACAACCCGCATCTATTATTACCTGCATTTAATACAGAACCAAGAGCCAAAACCCCCTGGATTTATTGATTTAAGCTGTCTGTGATCCCCAAAGATCATTTTGGAATGCAGAAAAGTCTACTCAGGAATTGAAGCAATTACTATTCAATTTATGAAAGTTCTAGTTTCAAAATTTGACCTTTCTTTTAAGCTTTTAAATTTAGCTCACAAATCTTAATGGACTGCATAAATCTGGCATATTTTATCAAAGTTTGATGCTGAGTAATTTTACTCTCATCTGCAAAGCAACTGCTCAACATTTAAGCAAACCTGATGAATTCAATATTCACTGTTTACTTTCTAAAACCCAGTGTTCAGAATTTAACCAATTCTATAAAATCCACACATATACATAAAACAAGTTTACCTATACAATGAATACAGTCTTTGGAACTGCAGAACTACAAATCCATTTAATAAGCTTTTGATACAGTATGTATCAAGTCAGTTTAGATAGATAGATAGATAGATAGATAGATAGATAGATAGATAGATAGATAGATGATAGGTAGATAGATAAATCAACAATGCAGTTACTTTAAAATATTTGTAAGAATATAATTTTACACTTTTTCTCTAGTTGAAGTTTCCTTATTTATAGCTTACCATGCATATATTAGCACATCTTTGCTTATTCTATATATTTTCTGTTTTCTCTTAAACAATTTCAATTTTATTTAAAGTTTCTGAACTTTTCCATTCTATATTTTGGACATGAAGTCTGTGTACTTTTTAATCCTTTTGTAGTCTTCGAAATGTAATTTTCATTTCAGAATATTTTTTTTAACATTTTAACCTGTTCTTTATTGGTTTATAGTTTCATTTTGCTCCTTGTTTTGTCTGTTTCATTTCTGAATTTAATTAGCCCAAATATTTACTGGCTAATCTTTATTTTTAGCAATTGAATAATGCAAATATTTGATTAAAATTTACTTTTATAAATTAATTTAAATCCTTTATAGTAGTTTATCAATTTTTTAAAAATAGTATAAATTTCTGTTTTCTTAATATATGTTTATAGTTCATGTAGCTGAAAAATATCTGGGGGATGGTTTCACATATACCCTTATTTGCTTGAAAATTAATTCTGTTTGTTGGTCAGAACTTCAAAACATGAAATATGAGTTTCTTTAGCTATTATTAGAATAAACCCTTGAATCTGTACAAATAAGGTCAGAAAATTTACTTTCTGTAATTGCAGAGTGTTCCTTTAAGCGTGCTTTCCTGACTACATAGCTGGCTTCAGGGTCATTGTTACTCTCTCCATCATGCTTATACATAGATTGTGACCAAAATAATTGGCTAGGTCACCTGCTGCCATTACTTACATTGCCACCATAGGTCAATTAGGATTTGTTTGACTCCCCAGAAGCACATAGTATTTTTGAAATATTTACAGCTGTATTGTAAATTTCCATGGATTATCTCACCAATAATTATTGTAGTACAATGGTAAATGATAAATTCAATTATGGCTCAAGTAATGGATACAATCATACATATAAACTTTTCCTCTTAAAAATGAGATGATGCGAGCCGGGTGTGGTGGCACACGCCTGTAATCCCAGCACTCGGAAGGCTGAGGCAGGAGGATTGGTGAGAGTTCAAGACGAGCCTGTGCTACCAAAGTGAGCTCAAGGCCAGCCTGAACTGCATAGCGACACCCTGCCTCAAAAAAAAAAAAAAAGTCAGAAAAAAAAAAAAAATGAGACGATGCGTCTCATCTAGCATGACATGATGACTCTGCCATTGATTTCTTTACAATTTATTCATCTTTATTTGCATAGTATCTAATATATTTTTAAAAATGCTTTCATTAACATGGTTTAAATATTCACTAGTAGATGAATGCACATATAAATATTAACATGAATTTTTGTGTTGACATTTAGGCTCTGCCCAAATAAAATATTATACATATTTATAAATATAACTCAATGTTTTGATATATACATGCAATATAGAATAGTTAAAGAAGGCTAAGTATGTATGTATCATCTTCATTTAACGTATATGAAATTATTTTGTTTGTATGTGTATATCGTAGGAAAACTTAAAATTAAATCCTAATATACACAAAAAAATATTCAGGCATTTACATTAGAAAGTTATTTCCAAATACTAATAATCTTTTTTAGACAAATATAACTGTTATTTATTATCAGAGTCTTACTTTATAAATAATATTTATTTTAAGACTCAACTAGCCGGGCGTGGTGGCTCACGCCTGTGGCAGGAAGATTGGTGCAAGTTCAAGACCAGCCTGGGCTACAAAAGGGAGCTCAAGGCCAGCCTGAACTGCATAGCAAGACCCTGTCTCAGAAAGGCAATAAATAAATAAATAAATAAATAAATAAATAAATAAATAGACTCAACTATTACAACTCCCTACTTGCTAAACTGAAATGATTAATAGCCATACCGAAAGAGCCAAACTTGCTATTCAAGTTCATAGTATTATGCAAATTCTGAGCTTTCTTTTCCTCTTTCTTTCCTTCTTATATCTGAAGTTGACCTTTTGTGGAACCCCCTGGGGTTAAACATAGGTAGGGCTTTTTCTTTATAAAGCCAATGTTAGAAGGGTAAGGTTTTTTTTTTTTTTTTTTTTTTTTTTCCTTTGTGGCTGTCTCAGGTTGCCTTAAGGTTAAGTGTGTGGATAGAACCTCAGTCCCTTGTGCCTGACTGGGATTGCCTGAACAGGCACTTAAACCACAGAGGTAACCCCAAAACCCCCCGAAAGTTAGTTTCACTCAATTTCCAACCATTGATTATTTTTCAAAATCTTCTTTATATTTCCTTTGTAAACACCTTCACTCTTTATGAAGTACAAAGGAAATTTGCATAAAGTATACAACTTTTTTATGTAGTTCCCCAAAATACTACATGATACTGAGAGACATATTTTGACACAACTTTTTTTTACCAAGTTCTTTGCATAAAGTTTTCTGAAGAGCTACTCAATTTATTTCATTTAACCGTACATTATTTTCACTTTGGTCAATTCAAATCTTAACAAATGAAAAATCTCAGAATTCAACCTCTGAATTTTATAGACTATAGATCCAGAGGACGTTCTCAGTTATCTATTGCTATATAGTGCCCCTCAGAAATTGATTTAATCTAGCCATTTTATTATTTCTCATAATTCTCTGTGCTATATGTAGCCAGCTAAGAAGAAGGCTTGTCTGAATGTCCAAAATGGCTCAGTCACACAGCTGGTGACTGGTGCCTCCGATGCACCTGTCAAATGAAACACCTTTACTCTTCATTGCCTGGCCTTTGTATGTGGCTTGAGCACCTCACTCAGTGGCGGCTGACTTCTGAGAGGCCTAAGGTGAGAATTGGCAGTCCTTTCAAACTTGCATTTGAAAGTCCTGTAATATTCCTTCTGACACATGT
The DNA here is from genome assembly GCA_004027025.1 of Myocastor coypus. Lineage (NCBI taxonomy): Eukaryota > Metazoa > Chordata > Mammalia > Rodentia > Myocastoridae > Myocastor > Myocastor coypus. The sequence continues at coordinate 15,547 of PVJA010045464.1, forward strand.
CATTGTCAAGGACAGTCACAAGCCTTCACAGAACCAAGGGCAGATGAAACAATCTGCAGTTTTTTTGTTTGTTTGTTTGTTTGGTTTTTTTTTTTTTTTTTTGCTT
>PVJA010045465.1:0-15581 GCA_004027025.1 Myocastor coypus
GGCTGAGCTGACCATAAAAAAAAAATTAAAAAAAAAAAAAAAAAGTTCTGAAACAAGAAAAAAAAAAATTAAAAAAAAAAAAGACACAGATGTTGAAGAAAACTGTAAGGAATAGGATATTCGGGGAATGATCCAGGGAATCCTGTGGGGTGATAATATATTGGTGCTAGGTAGAAGTAATAGTTACATAGTATCCTCAGGGTACTAAATGTCACTAGACTGTTCACTTCGGACTAATTCATTTTATGTTTCATGAATTTTACCTCAATTAAAAGGTGTGATTTATGGGGCCGGCAGGATGGTTCAGTGGTCCAAAGCGCCTGCTTGGGAAAGCTTGGGCGGCTTCAGGGACTGCAGTTCGATCCCCGGCACCACATGCTGCGCCAGCCCTGCCTTTAGGGCGGGCTGAGCCGGCCATAAAAATGAGTAAATAAACAAAGGTTCTGAAACAAGAAAAAAAAAAAAAAGGTGTGATTTAAAAAAAAAATGTGATGGCGTAGTTTGTGAAATATCCTGGTTATATACCAGGCAGAAAAGTTGGAAAAGAATCCCTCACTTAGGTTTACAGATCGGTGTTTCCAGATGCAAGTAACCACATTAGATGTGACGAACTCATCACCTACATGAAGAAGAGGATGCGTCTTTTTAATCTCACCATTCAGGAGGCTGAGGCAGGAGGAGAGTCGTAAGTTCGAAGTCAGCTTAGACTACACAGCAAAACCTTGTCTTGGGGAGGGGGAAGGAAGCGTGTGTCTGTCTTCCCTGCTAGAACCCTCCCTGCATATCCTAAGTGCCACCCTTAGTAAAGCAGCCTAGGAACATTCACCTCCCAACAATGGTGGCGGCATTTTTCTCCTGTGACAGGGCTTGTCAAGCCAGACCAACCTTCTGCGCTAGCCACGCCCTCATTCGTTAACCTTCTTTCATCCTGTAACTGCTTAATTTGACTGCCCTAGGCACCTGCTTAGGATTCAGGCTGTGCCTGCCTTTCTGTTTGATTTAAACGGGGACTGCAGGCACCAAAGGTTTTCCGTGGGAGCCAGTGGCCTAGTTTGAGGTGGATAATCAGCTTTTCACTTACTGCTGTATCATTCTTTTCAGCTGCAAACATTCTGTACCGTTTTTTTTCTTCCCAGGATTGAGTGCAGTGAAATGCTACTTTCAGAAAAATGAGAGTATGAAAACCCCTGGTGATTTCTAATGCTATGGAACACATCACATAGGATCAATTCAGATGACAAAAAGAGCTCCCTTCAGTCCAGACTTACACTGTGTTCCCATTCACCAACACATCAGCAAACATTTGAAACTCCCTGCCTGAGTAATGAATGGTTTCTGAGCCAGACCCTGAGCTGGCAGCAGATTTGAAATTCTATAGAGCCGGGTGAGGGAGGCGAGAGGGGAGAATGATGGGAAAGGATTAATGAGCGAGCTGGCTGAACATACTGCTGCACTGTTCGCTCAGTCACTAGACTGGGAAGTCACTGATTTTGGCCTCCAGGACTGCACTTTCATAACTTAAAACAAGCCTCTTTAAACAAATCTGGATCAGGCAATGTGTCAACACTTCATTGGTTTCAATAGAATTAGTTTTCTAAATGCTCTTTTCTGAAGCAATTTTTGTACTTGAAAATGCATTACAAGGAACATTTACTATAACTACAGTACGATGATATAGAATATGACAAGCAGAGTTTTAATCAGTGCAAGCTGCAACATGGCACACGTTCTCTGTCGATCCTGCCCCTTTGGCTTGGGTAGCACTGTGAATAAGCCCGGGTTATTTTCTTTTATGTTGGCTGTAAATAATAGCCCAGACTTATTTTATTTTATTTTTTTTCCTGGCCTAGAATGACTTAGGTTGGCAGCTTTCTAAAGATGTTCAGGCAGATTCCGTCTTCATAGCTTTACATGACTCAGGTCCTTTATGTGCCCCATGCCAAATAGACCATAAGATCTTTCTGCTGGAAGAGAGATAATACCCCAAAGCATGCACAAAGTGGGGAAACCATACTCTAGTGCTCTATGGCTTGTCTAAGTCAGGCTCTGGATGTGGCTGAAAACCCAGCTTCTCTAACAGTGGCCTGTTCTGCAGTAGTGTCCTCCCTTAGCTACCAGGCAATCCAAGCAGCTGAGTGCCTGCAAATGGAAAACACATTTGCTTTATGCATTCTTCTCATTAACCTCAGTGTGTGCTTTGCTTGCTTTTGTTTTCCCCTTAAAAGGGAAATAGAGAAGTAATAGAGCCTTTCAAGTGCTTTAATTATATGACTCCCTTTAACCCTATTCTACTTTAATTTTACCTCTTTCCTTTTTTCTTGTGGCTGGACTAAAGATAAAGGGCAGAGATCACTGTGATTTGTGATGTGTTTAAGTTTGGAGAAAGAGGGGGGGGAGAGAAATGGAGGGAGGGAGGGAGAGAGGGATGGTGGGAGGGAGGGATGGAGAGAGAGGGCTGTGGTGGTAGAGGAAGGCTACAATATTGTGTCACAATGTCTCAAGTGTGTTCCCTTAGACTGTAAACAGTGAGTATTATGCTGAGGCCTCCTTCCTTTCTCCTTTGAGGCTTCTCCCTCCCTTGTAATGTGAGGGTAATGAAGTGTTAGTATGGGTTCGGGTCCCACATGCCTGAGGAAGCGTCTGGCTTTTCCTCTTCTGCTAAGTGTATACACTTACATTAATAACTTCAGTCTTCCAGGCTGCAGTTTTCTCATCTATGCCAGGAGCACTGGACTTGACTTTTCTAGTTGCTGGGAGGATTTCAGGCCAGGGTACCAGATGTACAACAAATGGCAGCTAATGTTACTGTTTTCATGTTGCGTTTAGACAGCAACCAAACTGTGCAATCAGTATTGGTTAAAGATGGAGTGATGGGCTGGGGAGATAGCTTGGCAGTCTAAGTGCCTGCTTGGCAAGCACAAGGACCCAGTTCAGTTCCCTAGTACCACATGTTGAACCAGCCCCAGAACCCCAGGCACACCGTGCCAGCCACTGAAACCTGGCATGGTGGCACACGCCTGTAATCCCAGCACTGGAGAAACTGAGATAGGAATATCACTACAAGTCTGGGCTGCATAATGAGACCCTATACCAAACAGGTAAATAAATAAGCAATTAAAGATGGAGTTGTAAGTGAGTATGACGGGAAGGCTGAGACGTAGTTCCTCTATAGTCCTATGGGTGAGAATGCAGCCCAGTGGCATGGACAAATCTGGGCCCTCTCCACAGCAGTCTCACAGCAGAACGTGGGAGATTTCAACACTTGCAGAGCTTCTTCAAATTAATAATGTGAATAAGAATTTTCTTCCCATATTAGAGTTTAACAGATTCAGACTTCTCTCTCCTTACCCTTTCTGTAGTAGTTTATTCTGGTCAAAGAATTGGTTGGATGGATAAATATGATACACTTTTCCTACTTGCAGTCAAACAGCAGTGGAAAACTCTCTGAGCCACACAACACAACTCTTGCTGTGGCTGGCCCAAGTTTTGATTATTTTATTGAGTTCCTTGGATCAGTGCTCACTCAGCTCACGCGATTTCTCTAAGGTCAACTTTGTAGAAGTACAAATACCAAAAGCAGCAACCAAACTTTTGTGTATTGTGATCAAGCTCTGGGCATCCAAATCACATGTTTAATATCATCTTTCCTTCTGTATCTTTTCATGCCACCGCAGGGCTAAATGTAGGCAGGAAACCAGAGCTCATTTCTGTTGCTGGTTGTTTTCTGTTTCCATCCATGTTTAAAGCAGAATGGTGCAGTGTTTCTCACCTAATAATTTTTGATATTTGTGCAATATTCACCAGATGAGAGACAAAAACAAGAATCAGTCCTATTTAGTCCTGGATTCTTTGATGCTAGTAAAGATCACTCAACACGGGCTGAAATCTCTATGTTCATTTCAGTTTATCTTCCCTGGCATTATGTGGGAGAAAGTATAGTATTTTTTGTTTTCTTTTTAAAAATTTTATTAATTTTAATAGTTAACAGGACAGCTGCGATAATTAATCAATGCTTTTTTTTTTTTTTTAATTTTTGAGACAGGGTCTCAATATGCAGTTCAGGCTGGCCTTGAGCTCACTTTTGTAGCCCAGGCTGGTCTTCAACTCTCACTGATCCTCCTGCCTCAGCCTCCCAAGTGCTGGGATTACAGGCATATGCCACCACACCAGGCAATTAATACAGTGCATATTATTGTCTTCATAATAGTTGTTCAGAGTACAAGATGCAGACATGATAACTTTTCTAAACACAATTAGTACAAATGTTTCCTCTCATTGAACTAAGCAAAAGTAGTTTTATGTGTAGTCCAACAGTCCATAATAGTAGTGGGTTATCAGCAGGACTGGCAATGTCAGAAGCTGTTGACTTGAACCTTTTATAGCTCAACGTGCTCATCTGGCTTTACTTTTTACATCTCGTGGTTAAAATTTTCTGTTGGATGATTAAGACCAAGTTAAAGCAAGACCTATATAACAAAAGAAAAATGTAATTTTTGTATCTGATAAGGGCAGTCCAATACTCTCAGGATTTATCCTGGAACCATGTACAGCACCTTGTAAATCTTGGGACACCATTGAGTTATAGGATATTCTAGTATAGGTTCCCTTAATCTTGAATCCTCACTGATTTAGAGAAGCTATGGCCAAAATGTTGGCAATCTTTATAGCCCTTCTTTTTCTCTAATTTTTGGTTTGCAAACTGAAGTTGTTAACTCTCCAGAAGAGAAGCTTAGTGATACTATTACCATACAACATAGGCACTTGAGCTTTAACATCACTGTCTTTCTGATTTTCCATCAATTATTGATATTCTAATAAATCCCTAGTATGTGATAAAAAACAATTACATTCTTACACAGAAATTTAGAAATCTAACCACATACAAAATTGTACCAGGCATTTTACCTTGTCTCTTACTTTTTCTGATTACCTTTTTTTTTTTATCATTTCAAGGAAACATTTACTTCAGAAAGAGTATAGCAATATTTGAAATGACATTAGAAGCAGCACTCATCTAAAAGACCAGAATAACCTACATTCCAAGAATGATTTTAGTGTTACACGTTGATCTCCTCAGTGTAGTTACTTACTTCACAGATACTAGCATGTTTAGTCAGCATGAGTATTCTACCAATTAATTGCTAGTTTCAAAAACTTGTTGGTGATTCTTAGAACCATTGTCTAAATCATCCTGTGTACATAAGTGCATGGTTTTGCCTCTGCCATGTTTCCTAACTTTTCTGATTGCTTCACTGTTTAATCCTTAAATTCCTGATTTCCATTTAGCTATATTATGCTTTTTCATTTTTATTTCTTCTTTTGAGCTCTTACATTGGGAGATTGCATGATATTTACACATATAGGTCCGATTTATTTCACTTATGAGTGTATATTCAAGATACATCCATTTAAATATGAAGGCTTCAAGTTTATCATTCTTTATAGCTGTGTAATACTCAATTGTGTAAAAATACCACACCTTTTCCAACCATTCTTCAAGTGATGGGCACTTTGTTTGCTTCTAGGATTTGACTATCATGAATAGTGCTGCTATAAACATGGGAGCACAAACAACAATATGATATGATGTATTGACTTCTCTTAGGAAAACTTAAAGTAGGAGGAAAGCTGGATTGGATGCAATTTCCAGTCCTAGTTTTTTTAAGGGGTTTCCACACTGAATTCTATAATGGCTGCACCAGTATGCATTTCCACCAGCAATGGAGAAGGGTTCCTTTTGCTCCACAGCCTCTCCAGTATTTGTGGTTGGTTGATTTCTTTATGACAGCTACTCTTTCTGGGGTGAGATGGTATCTAAGTGTTGTTTTAATTTGCATTTCACAAATGGCTAGTGATGTGGAGTATTTCATCATGTATTTATAGGCTTGTTGAATTTCTTTCTCTGAGAAGTATGTGTTTATCTCAGATGCCCATTTCTGGATTGGGTCTTTGAATTTTGGGACCCTAGTGGTTTTTAGTTGTTTATAAATTCTAGATAGAAAACCTTCATCTGAGTACTTATTAGTTAAAATCTTTTTGAAATTTGTGGATTGTCTTTTCACTTTGTTGGTAATTTTTTTTGATGTACAAACACTTCTCAATAAGAGGAGTTCCCACTTGTTGATTCTTTCAAATGATATATGTGCATTTTGATTTTTGTCCATGAACTCTTTGCCTACCCGTGTCTTCAAGATTTCCTCTCACTTTTTTTTCCAGGAGATTTAGTGTATCTGTTTTAATATTTGGATCTTTAATCCATTTTGACTTTAGTTTAACGCATGGTGATAGACCTAGGTCAAATTTTAGTTTTTGGCATGTAGAGATCCAGTTTTTCCAGCACCATTTGTTAAAGAGGCTATCTTTTCTCCAGTAAACATGTTTGGCTCCTTTGCTGAAAATAAGGTGGCTGAGTGTGTTTGTATTTGCTTCTGCATCTTGTAATCTATTCCATTGATCCTCAGGTCTATTTTTTTGCCCATCGTGTGCTGATTTTATCACAGTAGCTTTGTAGTATAATTTTAAGTTAGGAATTATAATGCCTCCTGCCTTATCTTTGTTACCTAAGATTGTGTTTGCTTTTCTAAGTCTTTTTTGGTTCAAAATCAGTTTTGGGCATTATTTCTGTAGGTCTGTGAGGTATATTCGTGGTATTTTGATAGGGATTGCATTAAATCTGCATAACAAATTTGGGGATATGGCCATCTTCACAATTTTGATTCTTCCTATCTAGGAGCAAGGAATATTTTTCCATTTTCTGAACTCCTGTACGGTCTCTTTTTTCCAGAGTACTGTAGTTTTCATTGAATAGATGTTTTACTTCTTTAGTTAGATTGACTCTTAAGTATTTCATTTTCCCCAGTGTATTGTAAAAAGTATTGTCGCTCTTACTTCTCTCATTGTGTTTGCTATCTGTATAGAGGAATGCTATTGAGTTTTGTGTGTTGACTTTGTATCCTACTATGCTACTGAATTTGTGTATTAATTTTAATAGCTTCTTCATGGAGTTTTTTGGTTCTTTCAAGTAGATTATCAATGTCATCTCCAATAATGATAGTTTAACTTCTTTTTACTTATTATTCCTTTTATTCTCTTTCTTATCTAATGGCTGTAGCTAATGATTCCACAACTATATTGAATAGGAGTGGTGATAGAAGACATCTTTGTCTTATACCAGATCTGACAGTAAAAGATTTTCACTTTTCTCCAGTTACAATTATGTTAGCTATTGGATTGTCATAGATAGCTTTTATCTGATTGAAATATAGGCCCTCTATTCCAATTTTCTGTAGGACTTTGAACATGAATGAGTGTTGGACTTTGTCAAAAGGCTTTTCTGTATCATTTGAGATGATTATGTGTGTTTTGAATTTGGCTCTATTGATATAATGTATCATGTTTATAGATTTTGTGTATGTTGAACCATCCTTATATTCCTAGGATAAATCCTACCTTATCGGGATACATAATCTTCTTAATGATTTGCTGTATTCTATTTGCTAGGGTTTTTTTTATTTTTTTATTTTTTATTTGCTAGGTTTTTAATCGAGGATTTTTGCATCTATGTTTGTGAGAGGGACTGGCCTGTCCTCTTTTTTAATTGCATCCTTCTCTGGTTTGGGTATCAATATAATACTTGCTTCCAGGAATGATTTCAGGAGGATTGTTTCCTTTTCAATTTCACCGAAGAGCTTGAGGAGAATTAGGATTATGTCTTATTGTGGAGGACTGCCTAACCAGCTGTCCCTGAAGGAAGAGCAACTGTCTCTATTTTGACTGAGTCTGGCCCTATTTCCTTGTATTGATATGTAAGAGCTGGCTAGGACTTTTGTTTGTCCTCTCAATTGGCTTTCAGCAATGTATATTGGTCAAGCTGAGGTGTTGGTGATAGTCTTTGAAGGTTGTATGTGTGTCTCCCTGGTAACCTATATCTGCTGCTCCTTAATATGAGCCAGGTGGAGACAGGTCGAAGAGCTAATGCTGCCAGCTGGGAAGGAACCTCAAGACAGAGGCTATGACTTCCTGGAACTTGAAAGATTACATCAAAGCTGAAGCACCAGACTACCCAAAACATTAGATACTATCTAAATAGCCTTGTGAAGATTACTTTCTCTGCATATACTGTGCAGGTGGCAGAGGTAAACGTAGGCCCCAATCTAGCTCAGCTCATAGTATTCACCTACCTCCCACAATTCTCAGTCATTCCTCCTCAAGCCACTCTTCCACTGAATAAAGCAGGGTCAGGCCTTGGATCACTCTCTTTGTTCCAAAGAACCATCTTTGTGGCTGGACTTAGAGCCCCTTGATTCCCCAATAATTATGAATGCATTTTAGTGTCTTTATTTTTGCCATTGCTTGCATGGGAAGTGGTACATTAGAATCACATTGCTGAGATTCGAATGATGTAATTTTGGGGGGCCCGGCGGGATGGCTCATTGGTCTAAAGCTCCTGCTTGGGAAAGCTTGGGCGGCACGGTTCGATCCCCGGCACCACATGCTGCACCAGCCCTGCCCTCGGGGTGGGCTGAGCCAGCCATAAAAATGAGTGAATAAACAAACACAAGTTCTGAAACAAGAAAAAAAAAATAAATAAAATTAAAAAAAAAAAAGAATAACGTAACTTTGGGATTACAAATACTGACTTATTGGATCAAAACAAGGACCTACAAGGGACTCTTATATCTTCTGTATATTTCTTGTAGAATTCAGTGGTGAATTCATCAGGACCTGGACTTTTTTTTGTCAGTAGACTTTTCCTTGCCTGTTATTGAGTTGTTTAGCATTCTTATATCTTCTTGGTTCAGTTTTGGTAACTTGTACCTTTCTAGGAATCTGTCCATTTCATCTGTGTCTTCAATTTTGTGAGAATAAAGATTCTCAAAGTAGCTATTAATGATCTTTTGAATCTCCACTGGGTCTGTGCTAATTTCACCCTGTTCATTCCTTATTGCTTGAATTTTTGATGAGGCTAGCTAAGGGCTTATCAATTTTATTTAATCTTTCAAAGAACCAGCTTTTTGATTCATTTATTCTTTGTATTCTTTTCTTTGTCTTGATTCAATTAATTTCTGCTAATCTTTATGATTTCCTCCTGACTTTTGGCTTTGGATTTGGTTTGCTCTTCCTTTTCTACATGATTGAGGTTCAGCATTAGAGTGTTTATTGGTTTCCTTTCTGTTTTCTTAATGTGTGAGTTTGGAGCTATAAATTTCAGTATAAGAACCGCTTTCAGTGCATTCCATAAATTCTGGTAGGTTGCTTTTGTTTCTGTGTATGTTCTTTTTCCTCTCATTTGAAAATTGTGCTGATATTAGTGTCACTAATGAGATAGTGCAGAGTTGACTTGCTGGGGCTCACTGAGAGCACTTCCAGGGAGGAACACAAGATTCTCACAAAGGAAGCTGTGGCTACAGTGTGCTAAAGATCCAGGTCTCTTCTCCAAAAGCCTTGCTTGATTTGACAGTCGTAGCTCCTGGTGGGGTGGGTTGGGATCCTGTGTGCTTCTGTGATGAGATTCTGACCACTGCTTTAAGGTTTTACACTTGGTAAATCTTGCACCTATCCATGAAAATAAAATCTAAATAAATCAAGCATGCATTTAGATGTGAAAACTGTATTATTCATCTGGCTAGATATTCTGTACACCCTTACTTTATTGTTCTGCTTTGACTTGTTAATTAAATATTATAATTGCCGTTCCTTTATCTTTCTTGCCTTATTTTCCCCCATATGATCTATATGATCTATGTGACTGTTTAAGTCCTTCCATCCCTCCTTCCTTCCCTTCTTTCTTCTTCTTCTTTTCTTTTCTTTTTTTTTTTTTTTTTTAAGTCCTGGATGCTCCTTAGTGTTAGCAAAGTACAGGGACACTGAACTCAAGGAAGAGGTCAGGAAAAGTAGCCCCTGGGCTTGGTTTCAATCCCTCATCTCTTCTGGACACAGGTAAACCCAAGAGGTCCTCTGCTCATGGCTATTGCTCTGCAGCATGAAGGCTTGCTCAAAATTTCTGCCTTGTTAGATCAAAGAAAGTCACTTGACCTACGGCAACAAGAAAAAATTCCTGTGGTAGAGAACAGCCAACAGAAAGTGATATGATGCTTACCTGAAAGTTGATTTCTATGAAGTGCAGGAGTCCCACTCAAGTATAATGGGTTGAAAGGCTTCAGGAAAAGGGACTAGCAAAGGTAGGGGAGCTGAGATATGACACAGACCTGACATGTTGATTCATTCTAAGAGAAGGAAACTTATTTGGTCTTTTCCCAGAAACATATAAGTCTTATAGAATTTTCCATCATGCTTTATAGAATTTGTAAAGTCAGCTAGCATCACAATAGCCCTTACAGAATCTATTGAGATGCCACTGGAAGCTGATTTTAGGAGACAGTTTTACATATGTAAGTTAGATGATCACATAGAATAGATCCAAGCTCTTCCTCCATATAGCGAAGTTATTACAAATTGGTCAAATGAGGACTAGAGGATGGGAATCAAACCTCTGCAGATGTAAAAGAGAAATAATTCTAATTTTTCACAGTATAAGATTATCTATCTATCTATCTATCTACCTATCTATTTCGAGATTCATAGATTGAGAAGTAAATATGTATTTGTTATTTACTACTTCATAAGAAATTGTCCCAGACTTTCCACTTTAAAATAACAATAAATGATTTATTATCTCTCTTTATAGGAATGACAGTGTGATTGAATTAGGGGTTCTGTTTCAGGATTTCTTGAAGTTGCAACCACCTGAAAATTTGACCTGAGTAGTGAAACGAGTCATCATAGGAAGTCTCAGTTTTTCTATACAGTTGTATTATTATCCTTGCAACACAGCAACTCTTTAAATGAATGACCCATGAAATAAGCTTTTGCCAGCTCCAGAAGCCTTATGCTGTCACTTCTGTGACATCTTACTGTTGCATAGGTGAGCTCTATTTATTTTAGAAATAGACTTCTGGAGGGTGCCAATGTCAGGAACTGAGCATCAGTGCAGGCTATATCAGGAGGGGCGCACAGAGGAATGAGCCTCTTACTAGTGACTGGTATTAGAATACAAAACTCAGAAATAAGAAAAAGCTTGTGTGGTACAACTTAAATTTATTTAATTTCGCATATTAATTTGATCAAACATTTAATCACCTCAAAGAAGCATAGCAAACTACAACAGAACAAAGAGAAACAGAAGAATAAAACTTGGAAACAACAGAGAAGAATGAAATATTAAAGAGACATGAAAATCATAAAAAAGGAAAAAACCCAGAAATTTCAAAGGAAAGGAACATAATGAATGAAATGAAAAATTTTGGAGTTCTACCACAGCAAGTAGAAGAAAGAAGTAGCTTAAAGCAGGCTATTTGATATTTTGAGATTGCCCAAGCCAGAGGATCAAGAGAAAAAAGAATGAAATAGAGTAATGACAGTGTATGAGACACCATGAAGTGCACCAATGTACATATTGCACAATTCTCGAGAAAGAATAGAGGAAAGTGCAGAAAGTTTATGTGAAGAAATAGGAAGAAGCCTAGAGAAAGAAACTAACTGTGACACATTATGGTACAATTCTTTTTTTTTTTTTTTTTTTTTTTGTGCAGGGTCTCACTGCACAGCCCAGACTCATACTGATCCTCCTGATTTCTTCCTCCCTAGTGCTGGGATTCTGGGATCACAGGCCTGGACTCCATTGCTGGCTCAGCGCACTAGAGGGTGGAGATGGCATGGCATGCGGTGCCAGGGATGGAACTCTGGCCCCGACATTTACCTAAGCAAGCACTAGTCTGCTGAGCTATACCATCATCCCTGGTAGTCAAATTCTTAAACAGAATTCTTAAACATCTCAACAGGTTTCTTAGCAGAAACCTGAGGACTGTAAGAGAGTGGTGAAGGAAAAAACTGTCAAGCAAGAATGCCAGACCTGAAAAAGGTCTCCTTTCAGTAAAAAGGCACAGGTAACGATTTCCAAAGACAATTCTGGGAGTTTGCCAATACTAGAATGCCTTATAAGAAATGTTAATGGGAGGGCCAGCCAAAGAGCTCAGTGGATTAAAGCACTTGCTTAGGCAAACACAGAGACTGGGGTTCGATCCCCAGCATGCCGTGCAGGCCCCACCCCTGTGGTGCACTGAGACAGTGATTGAGACTGGGTGTCGTGGTGCACACCTGTAATCCCAGTGCTTGGGAGACTGAAAACAGGGTGAACATATGAGTCTGATCTAGGTCGTGAGATCCTGTGGACCCTATACTAGATACATTAAACAGACAAACAAAAAAAGAAATGTTAGTGGGAAATTTTCAAGTGGAAATGAGAGTGCTAATTAATAGCCTGAAAACATATGGAAGTATAAAACTTTCTGTAAAGATATCATACTCACTTTTAGAGTACTCATACTATAATGGTGGTACACAAATCAATTTTAACTCTAATGTAATAATTAAAAGACAAAAGTAATGAAAACAGCTAAAGCCAAAATAATGAATTCTTGAATACATAATATAGATATAAATTGAAAAATCAATAATATCAAATGGGGGGGAGTGAATATGTGTACTTTTCATATGCAGTTGAATTTAAGCCTTAATTAGTTTAAAATAAAATATTATGACTATAAAACGTTTTATGTAAGCCTGATAATAACCACAAAGCAACATGAGACCACATTCTTAAGTGAAGTAGGCCTGTATGTGTAAATGTCATGTTGTTTTCCTAGTGTAAGACATTGAAAGGGTAAACAAAATCTGAAAAGTATAATAGATACTGTGAAAGAGGAAGAAACTGCTGAAAGGAAAGGACACCTGGTATGAGCGAAAGGAGAGAGAAAGAAAGAAGGAAGGAACACACACACACACACACACACACACACACACACACGATAGCCAAGATCATTGTACTACTAACTTCTATTGTTTACTAAAAAGAATAGTTATATATGCATTAACTGTTCTTTTTAGTAAACCAATAGAATATATATTTATATATACATTTATTTATATTTATGTATTTATTTATATATCATAGATTACTATAATATAAATATATATTTATATTATATAAGATCAAGTGTAGTCCTTAATTAAATTTTTTTTGCTCAATTTGTGTGCATATATCTGATAATCTGAACAAGTATTTTGAAGATAAAAATATGCAATATAACAATCATTTATTTCTTATCTTGTTTTGAAATTCTTTATAAGTCTAATTTTTTAAAGGAATGAATTAAAAGGAGACAATAGAGACAGAAAAAAAAAAAAAAGAAAAGAAAAAAATCCTAAAGAAAACCAGGAAACAGTGGACTTGAACAACATTAGAAGCTTAGTAGACCTGGCAGATGTTCACTGAACAGCTATATTTGTTTTAAGTGTAAATGATCACAGGTGAGATCACAGAACAAGTCTTAATTCAATGACGATGAAATCCTATCCTATATTTTTTCTGACAATAGGAAAAACAATAAGGCGAGGAAATTGGAAATTTCACAAGTATGTGAAAATTAAACAACACAGATTTGAAGTACCAATGTGTTAAGGGCAAAACTAAAAGGGAAATTTAAAAAAAAGTCTAGATGAAAATCAAAATACAATATCCCAGATTTATGAACTACAGTAAAAGTTGTTCTAAAACGGAATTTTATGATAAAAAAAGTCTAAGTAATGAGAAAGGGAACCTTAAATAAATAACATAACTTTATATTATGGAGAGCTAGATAAAGAACAAACTAAGTTTAAAGTCAACAGAATAATATCAGAGGAAAAAATAAAGGAAAACAGAGGTTGAAAAATAATTTTAAAACAGTGAATGAAACTAAAGCTGATTTTCTAAGAAGAGAAACAAAAGTGATAAACTTTTGGATAAAGAAAAAAGACTCAAATCAATAAAATGTTAAATACAATAGTTATTACATCTGGTATTATAGAAATCAAAAGGATTAAAAATATGACTATGAGCAGTTGGAGTATAACATGGGGTCCAGTGGACCCACCTGTTACTTTTCTACTGTAATTTGTACTTCAGCACAATAGTAGCTGGCTGAGTTTCTCAGGACCTTCCCCTGAGGGATGCTTGAAGCCACCTATGCGCTCACCGACTTGGCATGATAAATGACAAGTGTCGAAAAGTGGCAAGATGGCTGGTGAGATAGCTCAGTGGTCTAATGTGCCTGCTTAGGCATGTACCAGGACTGAGGTCTGATCTCCAGCACCACATGCTGCGCCAACCCAGCCACCAAGGCGGGCTGAGCTGGCCACAAGAAAAAAAAAGTTGCAAAGACAGATTTGTACCCACTTTATGCTCCAGCTAACTGGTTTTTTGTATGCTTACTTCAGCATCACAGAAGGTCCAACAGACCCACAGAAATCCAGGATTTTTTAAGAAAAAGTTTCCTTTTGATTTTTCCGGTAGAAGTAGCCTCCAAAACTCTTATTTTCTAAGACCAAGCACAAAATAAGGTGTCTGACGTTAGCATTTCTATTCAATATAGCACTGGAAGAGTTAGCCAAATCAATTAGGTAAGAAAAAAGAAATAAAAGGCCTGCAAGTTGGAAAGAAGTAAAGTGTCTACAGATACTTTATATATGTAATTACATATTACATATTTATTTGTAAAATGTTGCATGTATAATGGAAAATCTGCTTAGCCTCTAAAATGAGGGAAGGTAAAATTTATTTGTAGACTAAAATGCATAAACCTGGAAGATACTATGCTGTTAAACAAGTCAGATGAAAGATGACAAATACTGTGTTATCTCATTAATGTGTGGATATAAAAAAAATAAACTCAAGGAAGAAGAGAATAATAATTTTATATATAGAACACCTACAAATTCTACTAATAAGTTATTTGAACTAGTAAAAACAGTTTGAAAAAGTTGCAAGACATGAAATTAACATACACAAAATTCAGTGGAGTCTCTATTCTATAACTGCTCATAAACAATCAAGAAAACAATTCTATTTATGATAGCATAGAGCAAAAGAAAAAATGCAGAAGATAAAAGATTGATGACAGAACTTGAGGTACAAATAAATGTGGAGATATTTGGTGTTCATGAATGGGGAAAACTAATATTGTCGAACTATGTATATAAATTTCAATAAAAATGTAACAGAAATGTAAAAAAATCCTGAAAGTTACACATAACACAAAAGACCCAAATTAGACAAATAAATTTTGAGCAAATCGAGTAGAGTTATCACACTACTTTTTTTTTTTTTCTCTTTTTGAGACAGGGTCTTGCTATGTAGTTCAGGCTGGCATTAAGCTCACTTTTGCAGCCCAGGATGGTTTCAAGTTTCCACTGATCCTCCTGCCTCAGCCTCTTAAGTGTTGGGATTACAGGCATGTGCTAACCACCTGACCATATACTAGTTGATTTTAAAATATACTAAAAGTACATAGACATTTAGAAATCTAAGTATACACAAAATCCTAGCCGATCAATCCTATGGGATTGTTCCTAGTCTCTTACTCTCATTTACCATGGTACCTCTGTAGTATAACTTTAGGTAAGGAATTATAATGCCTCCTGCCTTATCTTTGTTGCCCAGTATTATATTTGAAATTCTAGGTCTTTTCTGGTTCCAAATGAGC
>PVJA010045466.1:0-15611 GCA_004027025.1 Myocastor coypus
AAAAAAAAAAAAAAAAAAAAAAAAAAAAAAAAAAAAAAAAAAAAAAAAAAAAAAAAAAAAAAAAAAAAAAAAAAAAAAAAAAAAAAAAAAAAAAAAAAAAAAAAAAAAAAAAAAAAAAAAAAAAAAAAAAAAAAAAAAAAAAAAAAAAAAAAAAAAAAAAAAGCCAAAAACAACAACAAAGGATTTATTCCAGGTATGCAGCAGGGGACCATCTTTGAAAACAGTTAATGTGATATATCAACAGAGTAAGAGAGAATATCTAGTCAGGCATGCACACCTCCAACCCCAGTACATGGAAGGCTGAGAGGTAGGAGGATTACAAATTTAAGGCCAGACTAGACTATGTAGCAAGCTGATTTCAAAACCTGAAATAGAAAATAATCAAATGATCCTATCAGTAGGTGTAGAGAAGTATAGTGACAAATCCTACACCCTTTTATGGTAAAAAACTATGAATAGAGGAGAACTTCCTCTAGGTAAAGCAAATATACCCCACTCTCCAAAACACCCTGCAGCTGGGGTAGGGATGAACCCCAGTGGTAGCATACTTGCTTAGCATGTGCAAGGCCCTGGGTTCAACCCCTGGTACCACTGTTCAAGAAATTTCTTTACTTTTTTTCTCTTTTTGTATTTTCGGAAAAGGTCTATGGATTGTTCATGGTCTCACTATTAGATTGGATGCATGGTGATCCACCTGTTTACAGCCTCCCAAGGGCTGGGGTTACAGGGGCGCACCATCATGCCCAGTCTGAACCGCTGTCTCCGCACTCCCCAGGGATTGAACTCTCCTGTACCTGCTGGCAGGTGCTTTAATCCTCTGAGCAAATTTTATACTTGGTGG
Source organism: Myocastor coypus (assembly GCA_004027025.1). Lineage (NCBI taxonomy): Eukaryota > Metazoa > Chordata > Mammalia > Rodentia > Myocastoridae > Myocastor > Myocastor coypus. Next base: position 842 of record PVJA010045466.1, read on the forward strand.
TGAGAAACTTGCAACTTTCTTGCTTAGATCAGGAGCAAAGCAAGCATATGGGCTCCCTGCTGCTTTTCAACATTGTACTACATAATTCTATTGGGCTGGAAAAGGATACCAACTGGCAGGGAGGAAATAACAGGCAACACCGCTGTCTACAATGAAACCCTAGAAGAACCAATCAAACACTGATGGAGTGAAGAAGTAGTTATACACAATGATGTTGCAGACTTTTTTTTTTTTTTTTTTTTTTTTTTTTTTTTTTTTTTTTGTCTTTTTGAGACAGGGTCTCACTATGCAGTTGAGGCTGGCCTTGAGCTCACTTTTGTAGCCCAAGCTGGTCTCAAACTCCCACCAATCCTCCTGCCTCAGCCTCCCGAGAGCTGGGATTACAGGCGTGAGCCACCACGCCCGGCTTGTTGCAGACTTTTTTAACGTCTAAAGGTCCATCATTCTTAAATATCAGCAATGAAAAAGATGGAACTGATGTTAAAAACAATTTCATTTACTTTAGCATTCTGATAAGGAAATATGTGTGTATACATTGTCGGAAATATGCAAAGGACGCTTACACTCAACAATAAAGCAATCAATTCTTCTAGAAAATGGACCAGACACCTCAGCTAAAAATATATATGAATGATATGAAGATATAAAAAGATGTTCTACATTTGTCCTCATGTGCAAAGCAAAACAGGTTTTTTTAAGTGAAATTTTTTTTTTGAATTTTATTTTTATTTTATTTTCTTGTTTCAGAACCTTTGTTTGTTTATTCACTCATTTTTATGGCCAGCTCAGCCCATCCCAAGGACAGGGCTGGCGCAGCATGTGGTGTTGGGGATCGAACCGCTGTCCCTGAAGCCGCCCAAGCTTTCCCAGGCCATCCCACCGGGCCCGCAAAAGAGTATTAGATACCACTATAAAGCTACTAGAATGCTCACTGTCTAGAATGAAGGCCACATAAGATGCTGGTGACAGTGTGAAGAAACAGCAACTCTCATTTGCTACTTGCAGGAATGCAGCCTGGCAGTCTCTCACATAACTAAATGTGCTCTTGAAATAAGTCCCAAGAATAACCCTCTTTGGTATTTCTACAAAGGAATTTAAAACTTAGGTCCAAACAAAACCCTGCATGTGAGAGCATTTATAGCATCCTTACTTGTAGTCGCCAAAACGTTGGAAGCAGTCAACTGTCTTTCTAGTACAGTAGAAGTCCTTCCTAGGAAAGTTGGCGGAGCCACTCCCTTCGTTTAACTATAAACACAGCACCACCCTAAAAATTATCCATGCTAGAGCCTAGGAGGTTGTGATGCTTGAGGCAGCAGATCATGGACAGCTGTTAGAGCAGGGCTAGGGGCACTTGGAGCAGAGGCAGCTAAGCTTTTACTCTTTATTTATTTATTTGGTACAGGATCTCATTGCGTAGATTAGAGTCGTGATGATCCTCTGGTCTCAGCCTCCCCAGTTCTGGGATTAGAGGCATGCACCACTGCACAGGGTTTCAGGGCCAGTACAGTGCACCCAGGTTCTGGGGCTGGGACAGCATGTGGTACTGGATATTGAACCCAGGTCCTTGTGCTTGCCAGGCACGTGCTTACTCCATTGAACTATCTCCCCAACCCCAGGCAGCCAAGCTTTTAAATACTGGAAGGTGAGTTATCAAGGGTTCCTCTTCCTCCTGCTCCTGGGCCCAGTACAGCTGGGAGCCCAGGAGCCAACACCAGCCATGGGCACACCCAATGCCCCTTGCCAACACCACCAGCTCCTTCACTGGGAACTTCCAACAGCAGCCTTGCCTTCCCTTCTGAGTTCCTCTTCCTTCTTCTTTCCCCTTTGCCCTTCTGCCTATTTCATTTATTTATTTATTTATTTATTTATTTATTTATTTATTTATTCTTGTTTCAGAACCTTTTTTTTGTTTATTCACTCATTTTTATGGCCTGCTCAGCCCGCCCCGAGGGCAGGGCTGGAGCAGCATGTGGTGCCGGGGATCGAACCATGGTCCCTCAAGTCGCCCAAGCTTTCCCAAGCAGGCGCTTTAGACCACTGAGCCATCCCGCCGGGCCCCTTCTGCCTATTTCTACTGCTGTTGTTTCATGATCTTCAATAAATGTAGCTACTTGCTGTGTACGAAGAGGTGTACGCTTGGCAGTTCTTTCCTTGTCATGTACAAGAACTTGGACTTTTTTTTTTTTTTTTTCCTATTCAACACTAACACTTCAGGAGGTGAAGGAACTGTGGTGCATCCAGACAGGGTCATACTATTCAGTGCTATAGAGAAATGATCTATCCATGAAAAGGCACAGAGAGCTTAAGTGCATACTGAGTGAAAGATGCCAATTAAAAAAATCCCTTCCTATCAGTTTGGAAAGCACCTGGGAATAAATGCATAATATTATATATGCAGAAAGTTGGAACATTCTTATTCCCTTGCCCCAGCTACTGCAAGGGAAAATGGGGTAACTATATCCATAGTAAATGCAGGCCTCTTAGTGATGGTTCTTGCCAGAGAAAGGTGCTTGGCTTTCCACAAGGCCAGACATTAACTCAGAACAAATGGACCTGGGGGAAGCAGGTTCTAAAGGAGATCAACTGACAGGTAGGACATAGAAGGTGGATGAGAAGGAGAGGGGCCTGGGAGGAGAGGTGGAGCAGAGACCAGAGCTCTGCTCATCAGCCGTCACTCACCTCAACTTCTTTCAACTGCTGGGGTAGGATGAGATTTGGGACTAAGAGTCACTAAACTTCTTTCATCTCTAATTTCATGGTTCTATGAATTCATTGGCCACAGTGGCCATTCTATTGATTTTCTAGTCTCTAGCAGTGAAGAGACCATGCTTTGGGAGTGAGACTGAGAAGCTTTATGGACAAGATTGATACAGAGGTGGATGCGCTTCCCATTGATGGGGTTTTGAACTTTAAAGACACTCTTGGAAAACTTCTATGTGATTTTCCCTATATTAAAAAGAGGAAGCCGGGCGTGGTGGCGCACGCCTGTAATCCCAGCACTCGGGAGGCTGAGGCAGGAGGATCGATGTGAGTTCGAGACCAGCCTGGGCTACAAAAGTGAGCTTAAGGCCAGCCTGAACTGCATAGTGAGACCCTGTCTCAAAAAGCAAAAAAAAAAAAAAAAAAAAAAAAAGAGGAAAGAAGGGCTGGGGAGATGGCTTAGTGGCATAAACACCTGCCTAGTGAGCGTAAGGCCCTGAGTTTGATCCCTGGTACCACCTTAAAATAAATAAATTTAAAAAAAAAAACCTAGAGGGCCCGGCGGGATGGCTCAGTGGTCTAAAGTGCCTGCTTGGGAAACCTTGGGCGGCTTCAGGGACCGCGGTTCGATCCCTGGCACCACATGCTGCGCCGGCCCTGCCGTCGGGGTGGGCTGAGCCAGCCATGGAACATGAGTGAATAAACAAATGTTCTGAAACAAGAAATAAATAAATAAATAAATTTAAAAAAAAATAAAAAAAAAAACCTAGAAGTGGAATTGTTCTGTTTCCTTCTGAGTAAGGCAAAACTAGACAGGCATGGTGGTGCACACCAGACAAAACAAAGCAGCCAAACAGAGGCCTCTTGGGGTAGTAAAGAGACAGGGATGAATGGATAGCGCATGGATGTTTGCAGGGCAACGAAACTGTAGTTGGTAATGGTGGATACTGATATATAGTGTAGATTCATCAGTTTTATGAATTGTACCACTCTGGGGGATTTTGATGATGTAGGAGGTTATATATATGGGGAGGTAAAGTGGGATATGGTAAATATGATTTAAGCTTTTTCTTTCTTTTTCTTTCTTTTAGCTTTTTGAGACAAAGTCTCAAAAAGCAGCAGTTCAGGCTGGCCTTGAGCTCACTTTTGTGGCCCAGGCTGGTCCGGAACTCATACTGATCCTCTTGCCTCAGCCTCCCAAGTGCTGGGATTACAGGCATGCGCCACCACACCTGGCTTTAAATTTTTCTGAGACAGGGTCTTGCGAAGTCGTCCAAGGTGGCCTTGAACTCACTGTGTAGCCCAGGCTGGCCTTGATCCACCTCCTCAGCCTCCCCTGGCAAGAAATCTCTAGTCTCTATGCTAAATGTTGCTATGAAGTAAAAACTGTTCTAGATAATTTCTTTCTCAGTACTAAGGATTGAACCCAGAAACTTTTCACTACACCCCTCCCCCTCCCCCCCCCTTTTTTTTTCTATTTTTCACTCTAAGGTCTTGCTAAATTCCTGGATTGCCTAGGCTGGGTTTGAATTTGTGAACCTCCTCTCTCAGCCTCCCTGAGAGCTGGCATTACAGGCGTGCAACATCACTCCCGGCTACCCCTCGGTGGCAGAGGGACTATGAAGCCTCACTGTTAAAATAGGCACGATTCGTGCATAGTGCCTGTGACTGCAGAACCAAGAGGGTAGTTAGCGGCTAGCAAACTGCCTAGGACAGGGGGTGCTGTAGGCAAACGTTTGCTTCCAGAGCCATGATTTGTGCCTGGAAACGAAACCGAACCATTTTGCCTTCCGGAAGCTCCAAAACCAGGTGAGACCCACGCCACCGCCGCAGCCAGTCACTATCCACAAGTCTCGGCCACGCGCTCCAGCCCAGCCTGGCCCTCACCGCCTTTGTCCCCGCCCCGGCAGCCCCGCCCTCCACCACGCCCCAGATGACCCCGCCCCCAACCCGCCCGCGGGCCCCAGCCCCGCCCCTTCCGCCGCCAGAGCTCCGAGCGTGCACGCACGCAGACGCTTTCGGGAGCGTGCGCGTCAGGGAGACAGGATCGGGGCGGTGCTGTGGGCCGGGAGACCCGCTCCCGCGTCCCAGGTGAGGGCAGTAGGGGCTGTGAGAGAGATAACGGGCAGTGGGGTGAGGGAGGAAGCGGGTCCCGGCGGTCCCCGTCCCCATACGCCTGGGGGAGTTGGCCGGGATGATGAAGGTTAGGGTCAGGCGCACATGGAGGAGGGGCGGACGTGGGCTGCGCGGGCCGCCGCTGGGTTCTGGGGCCGGTCCCGGCTGCCGGCGTGGAGGTTCTGCGGCTGTGCTTGTGCTTGAGGAGGGTCGCGGGGGCAGGCTAGCCCATTGCAGAGGAAAGGCCTTTGGGAAAGTGTTCTACGCTCCAGTGAGGAAGTCCAGGACTCTCCGAGGCTTAGAAACTCGGGGCTTCCGGAGTTCCAGCTCCTTGCCCGCCGCTTGCTTTTTTGCCTTTGAAGATCCTATTCAGAATAGTGGCAGGGTCAAGGTGTCACCATTTAGCTACACACCCGCCGTGGCTGAAGGAACTTGTGAACGGGTTGTGCACATTGTGTCCATAAGTGTCAGACAAGACTCGCACTTTGCAGTCGTTCGCCTGTTCTGTGCCAGTTCTGCTGCGAGGACTTCTAGGCATCAGGTTGCTTCCGTGGTCCCCCTCCCCCGCACCTGTTTTAAAGGTGGAATTCTGCTTCTCACGCCATTCCTCCTCACCTCCTCTTCATACCTGGTGCCCATGTGTGGGCACCATTGCTTGGGGTCTAGCCAGCTGCCTTGATCAGATGCTCACCTTACTGATCTTTGCGTATATCTGAAACTTCAAGAGAGCCTGACATAGTTTTGTGGAAAGGTGTTCATTTTAGTTGTAGTATTATAGGTATGCGTCTTATTTAAGAGCTTTGGAAATAAGAAGTACCTACAGTAAATGAAATAAACGGGAGATTATTCATTGCCCAGATTCTAAGAGTGGAATTAATCCTAGGGAGGACTTGTCTAATGACTTTTTATTTTCCAAATAAGGAAATTGGCACCTGGTGAGATAAGATTTGTGTTTTGACTGAGTCTGTTGTTTTCTACTTTTTAGTGCACCCTTCGCCCACTTAGGAGCCACGGGGAAAGAATTTAGTGAACGCTACTAGAGGACTGAGTTCTGGCTTCCTGTGGTGCTGTGGTCATTGCATAGCCTCTTCACCTCCCCTGTATGTCTGCTTCCAGCCATCAGCATTATGGGATGCGCTCTGAAAATGTTTCAGGATGTACTTTTCTAATGGTGGTCGGCAGTGTTGATTTTTATAGGAAGGACAAAAAATAGCAATTTTTGTGGTTATAGAGATCAGATGTATCAACTAACTGTATTGGCAAGTGACTTTACTGGTGATTGTGGCCAGGTAACTGGAGCCTCAGGAGCTGACACGGATCAATAAAGCCATATTGAAAGTATTTCTGTTTGACTTAAATGGAGAGTTTATGGGAGAACTATTGTGTATATAATATTAAGAACAAGGGTTTGTAAACAAGCAGATCTGAGTTTCCATACTGCCTCTGGGATTGGACAGGTTACATCTTTTGTTTTTTTTGGAAGGAGAGAAGTTGGTTTTTTGAGACAGGGTCTTGTTTTGTAGTGCATGCAGGCTGGTCTTGAACTTACCATGTAGCTCAGGCTAGCCTCAGCATCCCAAGTGCCAGGATCATAGGTGGGCACCCTAACTACTTACCTACTTTGATACTGAATTTTATTATCTATAGACTCAGTGTTGTAAGTACATTTATAAAAATCAGGTGAGATATATGAAAAGAAAGATCAGGGACTTAATAGGTCTTCATGGTGTAACTGAGTAACTTATTTTACATCTGAGCTTTATTAATAGGTATATTGATTTCTAGCTAACTTTCTTTTTTTTTGTGAAATGGGGATTGAACTTAGACGCTTGTGCTTGCCAGGCAAGCACTTATTCTACTAAGCTATCTCCCCAGCTCCTAGCTAACTTTCTAACAAGAATTGTTAAAACAACTATTAAAGCAGTTACTTGGTATTGGAGAGATTATTGACCTGGGAACTTTAAATTATGGACCAATCTGCTTATCATTTAGTTTTTTTTTGCTTTTTGAGACAGGGTCTCACTATGCAGTTCAGGCTGGCCTTAAGCTCACTTTTGTAGCCCAGGCTGGTCTCGAACTCACATCGATCCTCCTGCCTCAGCCTCCCGAGTGCTGGGATTACAGGCGTGCGCCACCACGCCCGGCTTATCATTTAGTTTTTGAGTTTCAGTTTTTGCTTGTGTAAAATGAGAGTATAAGAAATTTATGACTGGGGGCTGGGGAGATAGCTCCGAGGCACAAGTGCCTGCTGGGCGAGTGCAAGGTCGTGAGTTCGAACCCTGGTCCCACCACAAAAAAAAAAAAAAAAAAAGAAATTTATGACTTTAGGAGTTCCTGTAGAAGCATTTTGAGAGAAGAACCCTCCTAGGAAAGACGTGAAAATTCTACTAGGAACACAGTATGAAAATGAAGGAGAATGAGTTATCTTAGGGCAGAAGGACAGATGTTAGAATAGATTTAAGGTTGAATATGTTCTAGAGGAGTATTAATATCAACTGCATTCTGAGATTTCTTCTTTCTGCCTCAAAATGCATGTATTTGTCTAGGGTACAGTGGAGAAGCAGTAATGGATTCCTTGGACCATATGCTGACAGATCCTCTGGAACTCGGTCCATGTGGAGATGGCCATGGCACCAGGATTATGGAGGATTGCCTGTTGGGAGGCACCAGAGTTAGCCTGCCTGAAGACCTTCTGGAGGATGTAAGTAGTAATGTCATAAACATTGCCCTTCTGCCAGCTTCTTCAGAAAAGAACCTGTCCCATGCTGCAAGCTTTCAGTCTTTCATGATTCTTGTCAATTTAAAAAAGGATGTGCCTGTAATCCTTCCAAGAGGCCAGGTATAGTGGGACATGCCTGTAATCCTAGCACAAGTTTGAGAACACCTTGGGTTACATAGCAAGAACCTGTCTCAAAAAGAGAGAGAGAGAAAAAAAAAAAAGAGGCTGGGAAGATAGCTCAGTGGTCAAAGTGCCTACTTGACAAGTGCAAAGACCTGAGTTTGATCCTCGTACTGTATGTTGTACCAGTCCCGGAACTCTGGTTGTGCTGTGCTGGTCTTGACTCAGGTGTGGTGACATACACCTGAAATGCCAGAACTGGCGAGACTGAGACAGTATGATCACTACAAGTCTGAGCTATGTAGTAAGACCCTACATCAGATAAATAAAAAGGAAAAAAATATTTTTTAAAATTCAGGCAGATTGATATTTTTATTTTGAAACATATGTACTTAGTATTCTAATTAAAAGAAGAATATAAGCTACAGTCTACCTCTTTACTTACGTGGCAGAATAACTTGATAGTGTCATGTAAGCTCTGTTTTTAATGAGATAATTCTCATTAATTTAAAAAAGTATGTATTTTTAAGAGCAGAATTATATATGTGTTTATTTAAAATGATTACCGTGTTGTGAGTCATTAAACAAAACCCTGACATCTTCCCTCTATCTACAGAGTAACCCTGGTTAGTATGTGTTCTGAGATAGGATTTCAAGATGCCTTTGACCGTGTTCAGAGCAAGATGTCTAATCATTGTTTCTAAGGCGGCTGCTATTTAGTACGCTCTTCTGTGCCAGGCACTGCATGTGGAAACATCAATTTAAGCACACATGTTCATTGACTTGCTGTTTTGGAGCATGCAGATAGATGGAGACTAGTGAGCAGTTACTTGTCCATCGGTGTGCTTTATGATATGATTTCACTTAGTCACATTAAATTCTCTTTAACAGTACATTGATGGGCAAAAGGCAAGCTGCCATGGTGTGCTTCTATGAGCCTTTCTCTCGAGCTAGCAGTTGTACTGCTGTTGTATTGACACTTACCACTTTTTTTTTTTTTTGAGATGAAGTATAGCCACATTGCCCAGTCTTGTCCATTTTCCTTGGAATATTCTTACAAGAAAATCTCTTTAGTCAGCACTTAAAAAAAATAAGCGTCTGTTCTATGCCAGAAGCTGTGTTAGAGGCTGGAAAGAAAATGGAATGTAGACATAGGTTTGTAGGAGAGGTCCTTGAACATGACATCTGAGTTGCTCTTGATACCTTTGTGCACCAATGCTAGGTGGGTTTCCTGCCTAAACCCTTCACATGGCAGCTTTCCTTTGTCTTTAGGATTGAGCTTGACGAATCTGGTGCTCTCCCTGCTGTCTACTGCCTCCCATGTTCTCTCTGTTGCTGAGTTTGTTTTTGGTTTGGGGCATGATTGGAGATGGTGATTGCACTATTTTTCCCAAACTAATCTTGAAGATCCGAGTTCCCACTTCAGCTCATTGAAAGGACAGCCTAGACTAGACTGTCTAGCTCACATGCATGTTTTATTATTGCTGTACATACAGAGTGTGCCAAAAAGTATATATGTCAGCAAAAGGAAAACTTGTGTAAGTATTTTAATACTCAATTAATTGCAGCATCATGAGATTAATACAGGTTACCTTGGGCCTGTGCAATTACAAGAAATGCTTGTGGGGGTGGCCATTAGCTTCCAGATATTAGTATGGTCAACTGCTGAAGTAGGTATACATTTCTGGGGTATACTTTACGCAACAGTCATACATGTGTGCGAGCTAGACAATTTAGTCTATGCTTGTCCTTTCAGCTATTCAGTGGGCTGAGGTGGGAACTCAAATCGAAGATTAGTTTGTTTAGTATCATGTGATAATCATCTCTCTGTCTCTCTCTTTTTTTTTTTTGGCACTGGGGATCAAACTCAGCACGTTATGTTTGCCAGGGAAGTGCTTATGCTGCTGAGCTATCTCCCCAGCTCATGATAATCATCTCAAGCTCCCATCCCAAACCAAAAAAGAAACTCAGAAACAGCGATATGCTCAGACAAAACAAGGCGGAAAATGTGCGTGCGTGCCTTACCTAAGATAGTAACACTGGCACTGTTTCTCCAGCTTCTAGCTATTCTTCCAGAGCGTCTTGCTCTTCTTTCCTTTGCTTTTATGGTTTTGTTCTGTGAATTTCTTAACTGCTTTTCCAACATTTTTTTCCCTTTCCTCATCTTTTTACTTTTCTTAAATAATCCACCTTTGGTGGGCCTTCCCTGGCCGTGTATGCTTCTGTCCATGTTCTTGCTTCTGCACTGCTTGAAAATGATGTATGTGTCCCCCTCACTCTTCTCAGCATGTGTGGCAGTCTAGCTGGGAGAATTTGTGACTTTGTAGCCAGTCTGTAACAGTGAGTTAAGCTCAGCTCCATCCTGCTGCTCTCACTGTTAGCAGTGACCTCGGCTCAGGTTGTTTACCCATGTTCATCTTGTGTTAGTTTGGGGTGACCTCAGATATTTACCATTGCACTCTTACTGACAGATGTTTTCCAAATAGGATTCTTTCCACTGAGATGTTTTTCCTCCAGGTTATTGTTTATTCTGGATGTAAGCTTGTACTTCACATATCTGTAAAATGTCTAAGTTTAAGAATTGAATAAATATAATTGTGAGTTTTGGTATGTTTAAAAATCTTTGATAGAGGACCAGTGAGATAGCTCAGCGGTCTAAAGCATCTGCTTAGACAAGCTTAGGCAACCACAGGGACCGTGCTTCCATCCCCAAAACCACATGCTGCGCCAGCCCCATCCCTAGGGCAGGCTTAGCTGGCCATAACATAAAGAAAGAAAGAAAGAAAGAGAGAGAGAGAGAGAGAGAGAGAGAGAGAGAGAGAGAGAGAGAGAGAGAGAGAAAGATGGCAGGTGTGAATGTCCTGAAAACCTTTGTACTGTATGCTTAGAAATGATGAGGTATATGTATTTTTTATCTTCCTGTGTGCACACACACAAAAACTTACTTGTCTTTCTGTCATTTGCTTTTTTCCCTAAATTCTCCTAGCCTGAGATATTCTTTGATGTTGTCAGCCTCTCCACGTGGCAGGAAGTACTAAGTGACTCTCAGCGTGAACACCTCCAGCAGTTTCTGCCTCACTTTCCCTCGGACAGCATGGAGCAGCAGGATGAGCTCATCCTAGCCCTGTTCAGCGGGGAGAACTTCCGCTTTGGAAACCCTCTGCACATCGCCCAGAAACTCTTCCGAGGTCTGTAGCTCTCACCCTTCTGTTGTTGATGGTGTGGCCAGTGGGGACACATTCTCTGACACAGATGTGCCTTTCTTTTATTTTATTCATTATCACGTACAAAAAGCTAAGCCAACCCAGAGTGCTTTTAGGTAATTTCTTGCTGCCTACACTGTTACTTTCTAAATAAAATTTTATTGACATAAGTAGAAAATACCTAATACAAACTCATCTGTGTTACCACCATCCAGACCAAGGAATAAAACAATCCCAGCATCCCAAAATTGCTTGTAACAAGAAGTCTAAAATTAAAAAAAACACAGCTTTCCAGTTACCTTTTTTCCTCTATAGAGAAAGTGATTTTTCAGCACCAAGGCCCTGAAGATCTGTATCTTTTACTGATGAATTCTCCCATGTAAATATACTCTTCTTATCTGGGCCAAGAAATTTAATGCTTAATAATAATATCATAGAATATTCCATGTTGAAATTTTCTTAACTGTTTCTGAAATGACCTTTGTAAGTTGCTGTTTATATTCAGGATCTGCTAAGGTTTTATGTGTTGGAGTTTTACTTCCATTTAGCTATGAATTGAGGATCCCTGGTCTTTTTATTTCTAGACACTCACATTTTTGCAGAATCCAAGATACTTAACCTTCAAAATGTCCTGCTTTCTGGGAATTTGCCTTTTTGTTGCTCCAGAGATAGGTTCGTATTCAGTGCTTCTGGCAAGGGTGCTGTCTTGCAGGTACCTTCTGGCTGTGTCACTTGAGGAGGCACATGTGTCAGTTTTCTGTTACTGGTAATGCCATATGTGATTGTGTTGCTAAGCACTGTTTCCCATCTCTGACTGCAGAGGTGCCTGCATTTCTTTTTTTATTAAGAAGAGGGCTGTAGAGACAGCTAAACGGAGACAGCTCAGCCACTAAGAGTGGGCATGGGAGTGCATGCCTGTAATCCCAGTACTGGGGAGGCTCAGCTGCGTGGTGAGACCTTGTACCAAATACAGTTAAAAGAAAAGAAAAGAGGAAGAAGTCTATAGGGAGAAAGACTCAGAGATACTATGAAATGTAGAAAGAAGTCTCCCATGGGAGGATGACAAAACAATAAGCCAAAGCCTTTCTACTGCACTAAGGATCATGCACACTTACTTTAAGAATAAAAACTGAATATATAAAGTGACTTGGACTGACAGGAATCAGATGGGACAGAACCTTTTCTTGTAAATAGTGTACGACTACTTTCAGTCCAAATGATATTAAATAAATGGAGAATTCATAGTGAAGAGATTAGAATGTCTGTGAACAGTGTTGGAAGAGTTTTTCCTCAACTAAAATACACTAAGGAATTTCAATACAAGAAAGTGTCTGGAACCACTTCAGTTCCTCCAATAACCTAGAGATACATGAAGGAACTACCAAAGAGAAATGCCATGTAAAGTGACGTGAGCATGCACTGTTGGATGCCTGTGACATCACCAAACCTAGACAGTCATGGGTGTTAGCACAAGAAGAGGACATGGGAATTTCCATTTTTTTTTTGTCTTTTTGAGACAGGGTCTCGCTATGCAGTTGAGGCTGGTCCTGCGCTCACTTTTGTAGCCCAGGGTGGTCTTGAACTCGCACCAATCCTCCTGCCTCAGCCTCCCAAGTGCTGGGATTACAGGCGTGAGCCACCACCCCTGGCAGAATTTCCATTTTTACATGGAGCTTCACTAAACATGGCTTTGTTTAGAGTAGAAATTCCTAGGAGTGTATATGGCATGGGAATACCTGTAGTCATTTCTCTTTAGTTTATTTTGCAGGTAAACACGGCATTATGAGAAGACATTAATGTAACTACTGTACAGTAATTATCAGTTGCACTGCACATTTAAGTGATATTGTATCAAATCCCCGTGAATGTACAATCATCTCAGGTGTTGCTCCTAGTTTTCAAATTCTTCTCTCTACTTTTCGTATAGTTGAAACGTGAACAGTGAGTTCTATGAAATTAGACAGCAGTTATTTCTCCAGAAAATATACCAACAGAAGAGAAATTGTAGCATCTAAATACTGTAAACTTGTGCCAGCCCTGCCCTCAGGGCAGGCTGAGCTGGCCATAAAAATAAATAAACGAACAAAAGTTCTGAAACAGGAAAAAAAAAAAAAAAGAAAAAAGAAATACTGTAAACTGAGTCTTAAAGAAGATGTCTGGATTAAGTAACTTTTACATAATTCTGAACTTTCTCATAAGCAACATTGCATGGCAATTCAACATTGGTTCTTAGAGGTCGATGTCCTCACTTTGCACTGTTAGATCTGTAGGTGAAGAGACATTGGTGTGGGCCCGGCGGGATGGCTCAGTGGTCTAAAGCGCCTGCTTAGGAAAGCTTGGGCGGCTGCGGGACCTCTGTTCGATCCCCTGCAACACATGCTTCACCAGCCCTGCCCTTAGGGCAGGCTGAGCCGGCCATAAAAATAAGTAAATAAACGAACAAAAGTTCTGAAACAAGAAAAAAAATAAAATAAAAAATAAAAATTCTTTTTTTTTTTTTTTAATTAATTTATTTTTTTCTTGTTTCAGAACCTTTATTTGTTTATTCACTCATTTTTATGGCCAGCTCAGCCCACCTCGAGGGCAGGACTGGTGCAGCATGTGGTGCCGGGGATCAAACCACGGTCCCTGAAGCCACCCAAGCTTTCCCAAGCAAGCGCTTTAGACCACTGAGCCATCCCACCAGGCCCCAAAAAATAAAAATTCTTTAAAAAAAAAGAGACATTGGTGTACACGGCAGCAGGCTCATCCTTCTGTAGGGTTTCTTGTTTCCTTTTGCTTTAGTAATTTTTCTGTAACCTGTTTCCCAAATTGAATTTTCTTGAACTGTTGTTATTTTTCCCCTAACTTGTATTTAAACTTTTACAGCATGCTGTCCATTATGCTAACAACAGTTTTTAAGTATATATCCTAGTTTATAAATTATTAGTAATGACAGCCAGGAGTGGTGGCGCACACCTGTAATCCCAGCACTTGGGAGGTGGAGGCAGGAGGATTGGTGTGAGTTCAAGACCAGCCTGGGCTACAAAAGTGAGCTCAAGGCCAGCCTGAACTGCATAGCAAAACCCTGTCTCAAAAAGACAGAAAAAAAAAAAAAATAGTAATGACTTCTGTACATGTGTTTATGTTTTTAAACAATATAAATTATCAAATATATTTTTAATATTAAAAAAACCCAAATATATCATAACTTGATTAAATTAAATAGGCAGTACATAATTTTATGTGGTTTTTTCTAAATCAGCCAGCAATGTCACGTGTATATCAGTTGTTTTATATCATTAATTTTACTGTTTATGCTAGAAAGGTGGCCAAAAACCCAAATGAAAACAATACAGAATTTCAAAACAAGATATTAGAAATTTTCAATGGTTATATTGCATATTATATGTAGCTGCTCAGATTACCAGATATGGCAAGCAAAATTGATCAAATAACTAAACATTAATTGTTCCTTTCAATCAATCAATAGATATTAGTAGGACAATTATTTTAGTTACATGTGTGTATATATATTTTTCCATTTTCCCTTTCCCCCATCCCAGTTGTTCTTTCCTTTTGAGCGTTTACTTTCCCTTTCACAATATCTGTTGTACCTTTTGCATTTTATTTATTTATTTATGTATTCGTTTTGCATTTTATTTACTCTTTCCGTTTCTTACCCTAGGGGACAGTACAATGTTTATACGTGCAAGTCTGATTTGCTTCACTTATAAATATGGCCTCAAGTTGCATCCATTTACCTAGAAAATCCTTGAGTTTATCTTTCTTTAAACCTGAGTAATACTCCCTCATATAGAAGCACCACATCTTTTGTGTCCATTCTTGGGCAGTGGGCGTTTGGCTTGTTTCCAAGAGTTAGCTATGGCAGCTCGTGCTGCTGTAAACTTGGGTGTACATACATCACTGTGGT
>PVJA010045467.1:0-15589 GCA_004027025.1 Myocastor coypus
AAAAAAAAAAAAAAAAAAAAAAAAAAAAAAAAAAAAAAAAAAAAAAAAAAAAAAAAAAAAAAAAAAAAAAAAAAAAAAAAAAAAAAAAAAAAAAAAAAAAAAAAAAAAAAAAAGACAAAAGACATAGGGCATGTGAAGCAGGGCAGATGTGGGGTTACAGATGCAAATGTGGAGAATATGCATAGAGGTGAGGATGGGGGCAGACTGGACCTCCCCGTAGAGGCGAGAAGTCACCAGCTTCTGAGGCGATGGGATTTCAGTTGTTTTAGGAGAATAGTGGCCTATAAAACAGACTGCAGAGTCATCTGCCAGTTAAAAGAGGTTAAAATTACTTAGGTAAAAGCCAGCAATCCTGGGGCCCGGCGGGATGGCTCAGTGGTCTAAAACGCCTGTTTGGGAAAGCTTGGGCAGCTTCAGGGACCGCAGTTTGATCCCCAGCACCACATGCTGCGCCAGCCCTGCCCTCGGGGTAGGCTGAGCCAGCCATAAAAATGAGTGAATAAACAAACAAAGGTTTTGTAACAAGAAAAAAATGAATAAATAAAAATTAAAAAAAAAAAAAAAAAGCCAGCAATCCAGTTGAACTTTTAATCTGGGCATTGCTGATGGGCAGGTATGCAAAACTCTTCTAAAATCCAGGCTGGGGAGACAGCTCAGTAGGATAAGTGCCTGCCTGGCAAGCGCAAGGGCCTCAGTTCAATCCCCAGTTCCACAAAAACAATGTATTTACTTGTACTAACAACTAGTACAAGTACTAGTAGTATTAGGAAAATCAAAGTAAAATTGAACAATGCATTAAGGAAAAAAAAAAAATGTGTGTGTGAAAGAACTAGAACAGGTAAAAAGAAAAAGAACATGTAACTATCTAAAACTATAAATATTCACCATTACTATCTGGTTTCTTCACACTACTAGCAATCCTTGTATTTATAAGTATTCTCTGGGTGAGTGTTTCTTATTTTGTTGGAATATAGTCAGAATCTCCACTTAAATCCTGCAGTTGCCTTTATACATCTCTAAATCTGGAACTGTTCTCTGAATTTTGTACTTAAAGGTGTAATATTTTATAAAGTAGCCATATTTCTTGCCTTAACTTCACCCTAATAGTAAATTTCATTTGGCCTATCTTCTATTTTCAAATTTTATGCCAGCTCTTACTGGGGTATAGGAGGCCACTGGAAGGCAGAGGGAACAAGAGTGATTACAGAAAATAGGAAGAAATGCACTGAAGATGTCTGGTTGGGGAACGCTCAAAAGATGACATTGAGCTAGAAAGTTCCTGGTGGTTTCAGTCCATATTCAGCTGACTCCAAGGCTGAGTGGCTCAGGGAAGACAGCATCCAGTTCACAGCAGTAGAACAGCAACAAAATGGAGACAGAGGCAACCACTAAGCAGGGCAACAGAGTGCAACCCCACAAAAGTAAGTAAATAAATAAATATAAAATCTGGGGAGCAATCTAAATGTCAGAGTTTTCATTTGCTCTCAACACCAATGACAATACAGGCAGTGATCAAATGCACTGATTTACTATAGAATATGCATAATCAGTAATTCTAGCACTTGGAAGGCTGAGGCAGGAGGACTATTGTGAATTCAAGACCAGCCAGGGCTACAAAGTGAGTTTAAGGCCAGCCTGAACAGCACAGTAAGACCTTGTCTTAAAAAAGACAAAAACAAAAACAGGCTTACTTCTTTTTTTTTTTTTTTTTTTAATTTTATTTTATTTTCTTGTTTCAGAACTTTTATTTGTTTATTTATTTATTTTCATGGCTGCCCTGAGGGCAGGGCTGGTGCAGCATGTGGTGCCGGGGATCGAACTACAGTCCTTGCAGCTGCCTAAGCTTTCCTAAGCAGGTGCTTTAGACCACTGAGCCATCCCGCCGGGCCCCAAAACAGGCTTACTTCTAAAGGTAGATTTGTTTGGGGGGGGGGGTCTTTTTGACACAGGGTCTCACTACAGCAGTTCAGACTGGTCTTGAACTGCCACCAGTCCTCCTGCCTCAAGTTCTGGAATTATATGCTTATGCCACTACACCTAGCAAAAGATAGATTTTAAAACTAGGTCCTTATTGAAGGCAAAGTTGCCTTTACCTTGGGTATCTAGGACAAGACTACTGCTTTTTATGAGTTTGGCAGGGCCCCATGATAAGTGTGTGGAGCTCAGGGAGTTGACACACTTAGTGACTTGACCTTTGCTTGAGACACTACAGACATTCCTGTCTTGTACCCTGTGAAGCAACCAAGGCATGGCATTCTGCCACAGATTAGTCTTCCTGTCATAGATCCTACCTTCTTCTTAAACTCTCCAAAAACATATTCATATGCTGATGGTATAAATAAATGCACTGCAGGTGCTGGAAAGTCCCTTTCTCCCATCAGGAGAAAGGGCTCCACCTGACCTCGGCTTTCTGCATGCTGCCTTTGTTTTTCTTGATCCCCCAACCGTCCTCCCTTCAAGTTTCTTTTTTTTTCCCTCCCTTCAAGTTTCAAGAGCTGCACTAGATGCAGCATTATGGCGCATGAATAGGGACCAGAGTATAAAGAAACTCATCATTTCACAGGTGAGGGGGCACCTCAGGTTGCACACAGAAACAAAATAGGCTAACAAGAGCAGGATGGGGAGATAGCTCTGTGGCACAAGTGCCTGACTGGAAAGCAAGGTTGTGAGTTCAAACCCCAGCCCCTGTCTACTATAGACAGGGCAGAAGTTAAGGCTGCCCCCCAAATCAAGTAAGTACATACATATATTAAACAAGATATAAAAAATATCTAAGTCATTTGTAAACCATCAGCTTCCTTTGTAATCAAATGCAAATATAAGTGGTAAGAATATCATTTTTTTGTTTTTGAAAGACAGTCTTGCTATGTAGTACAGGCTGACATCAAGCTCAAGCCAACTCTCTTGCTTATTCCTCCTGAATGCTAGGATTATGGGTATGTATGCCCCCATACCCAGCCAAAAGTAGCATTTTTAACCTATAAAATTAATTACTTATAATAAAACTTCAGAAGGCTGAGACATAGCTCAGTGACACAGGTCTTTGTCACATGTATGAACCTCTTGGTTCAGTTCCTAGCAATGCAAAAACTAATAAATTTAGTGCTGTAGGACAGGGAGCACTGAAATAGGCAGTTTCATATATTCCTGGTGGTAATATAGTAGTATGTCTTTTCTGGAAATGGATCTGGCAAAATGTATTAAAATCCTTATATAAGTTTTGTATTAGAATACTGTAATTGTATTGTATCATAATGTAACACATACACACACACTTCCCCCCCCGCTCCCT
The DNA here is from genome assembly GCA_004027025.1 of Myocastor coypus. Classification (NCBI taxonomy): domain Eukaryota; kingdom Metazoa; phylum Chordata; class Mammalia; order Rodentia; family Myocastoridae; genus Myocastor; species Myocastor coypus. The sequence goes on from PVJA010045467.1 coordinate 3,293, forward strand.
GGAACTGGAGATTGAACTCAGCTCCTTGCGCTTGCAGGGTAAGTGCATATTCTACTGAGCTATCTCCCCAGCCCTGAGTATTTTATTATATTGTATTGTACTGTATTTGTAATACTGGGGGTTGAAGTCAGGGCCTGAGGTATGTTAGAGTTATACTCTAGCACTGAACTATATCCACAAGCCTTTTATTTATTTTGAGACATGCCTCACAAATTCCTCAGGATACCTTGAACTTGTGATTTTTTTTACTTCAGTCTCCCACCTGGGATTGCAAATCTGTGCCACTATACCCAACAAAAGTCTGGCTTTTGGCTAGGTATGGTAGTGCATGCTTGCAATCCTAGTGCTTGGAAAGGTATGGCAGAAGGACCACTCTGCAAATCTGAGGCCAGCCTGAACTACATAGTAAGACCCAGACTCAAAAAGAAAAAAAGATTTCTGAGCTAATTTCTGAAAATTTACTTCATGGAATAAAGATTCAGCTAAATATTTAATAAAGGAGCTCAATACTAGTAAAGGTACAAAAAAAGAAATAAGCAACAGGAGAAATTAAGTAAATAATGACATATAAAGACTGATTTTGTTTAGACATACTGACTTCATATATGTAAAGATGTTATCAATAGTGTGAAACTCAGCACTCAGGAGGCTGAGGCAAGAGGATCATTGTGAATCTGATACCAGCTTGGGCTACAAAGTGAGCTCACCAGCCTGAACTGTATAGTAAGACAGTCTCAAAAAGACAAAAAAAAAGTGAAGCAAGCCGGGCGTGGTGGCGCACGCCTGTAATCCCAGCACTCGGGAGGCTGAGGCAGGAGAATTGGTGCGAGTTCGAGACCAGCCGGGGCTATAAAAGTGAGCTCAAGGCCAGCCTGAACTGCACAGCGAGACCCTGTCTCAAAAAAGACAAAAAAAAAAAAAAAAACAAGTGAAGCAATAAGGCCCTCATATCTTCTATATTTAATATAATCATGTCTGTGTCACAAACATAACAGTTCGTCTTGTATAATGGGCTCATAATTGGTCTTTATTATCCCATCCTTCTGTTCTCAACTATTTTCATATGTTCCTTCTTTTTTGAAATGGACTCTCACTATGGAGCCCAGGCTGGCCTCAAACTGTGGTGAACCTTCTGTGTCAGCCTCCTGAGTGCTAGAATTATATGGGTGTGCCTCCACATCTGATTATTATTATTTTTTTTTTTTGTCTTTTTGAGACAGGGTCTCAGTATGCAGTTCAGGCTGGCCTTGAGCTCACTTTTGTAGCCGAGGCTGGTCTCGAACTCACACCGATCCTCCTGCCTCAGCCTCCCGAGTGCTGGGATTACAGGCGTGCGCCACCACGCCCGGCTTATTTTTTTTTTTTAAAGGAACTATGTACTTGAGAAGGGGAGGAAACGTAGACAAGCTCTTTTCTTGGTCTTTTGTGAGACAGGGTCTCACTATGCAGTTTGGCCTAGCCTGGAGCTCACTTTATGGCCCACCCTTGCCTGAAACTTGCAATAATTCTGTCTCAGCCTCCTGAGTGATGGTGTTACAGGCATATGCCACTATGCCCAGCCTGCATATAGGCTCTTGGCAGTCCTTCAGCATGAGGTCATTACGGCAGTAATCTGTTCTACACTGAAGGCTGCACTGCCTGCATTCTGACAATGATTAAATAGTGCCTCACTGTACTACTTGCCACAAACTGAACTGTACCACACAAAGGAACCAAGGGCAACAATGGCCCCATCTGTGGAAGACTACTGACGAAGAACTAATTTTCTCGCATGTATAACAAAGAATAAACCCCGAAAAGCTAGTAATAGCTACTTTTATTATGTCAGCAGAGTGCTATAGACATTTTGTTACATTTTAATGTCTTCCTTGTAGTATCAGGACACACTTACCACAGCCTCAACAGCGGGTGAATTGTCCCCCACCACCAGTAAAGTAGAACACCTAGGAACAGGCAGAAGAAGAGGCATCACTCAAAAAATAAGCACACTTCATCCATATTCCACTCAACAGTGAATTAGTCAGGAAACCAAGGGACTTACTTTAATGTTTTTAATCTGTTATCATTTTGGCCTAGAATGGGTCTTTCAATTTCCAGGTCTCTGCGTCTAGAAGAACAAAGCACAAATCAATGCCTTTGAAGACCAAAACATATCAAGGAATATAAGTATCTTTTCACACCGGAGAAAGAAAGTAGTCATGAACACTGTTTTGGAGTACCCATTCTAGTGGCCTCCTGGATGGTACAGAGTATGAAGAAAGGACTTTGTGGAGTGCTGAAAAGATACAACTTTAAAAATCCACAGCAACATAATGAAGCTATCAAGTCCTAAGTCTTAATTTTCCAACCAGTTTATAGGAACAAATTCATCAAGAGGAAAGAATGACTCACATCACTTTTATTGGTAAGGAATATTTTCCTTGTTTTATTTTGATCTTTTTGAGACAGAGTCTCACTATGCAGCTCAGGCTGGCCTTGAGCTTACTTTGTAGCCTACACTGGTCTTAAACTTACAAGGATTCTCCTGCTTCAGCCTCCGAGACATTACAGGCATGTACCACCACACCTGGCTATGGACCGCTTCCCTTGTAACAGTTAAGCAGAGGACTTAATCTTTCTAATTTCAACTAAAAATAGAGAGGAGGCTCTAAGGACCAAGTTCAAAACCTGGATTTGTGGCCAGGGATACAGCTTGGTGGCATAAGCACTTGCCTGGCACGTGCAAGGTCCTGAGTTCAATCACAGGTAGTGAAAAAACAACAAAAACAAACAAACAAAAAAACAAAAATCCCCCACCAAAACAAAACCCTGGCTTTGCTCCTTGCTGGCTGTGGGTATCTGACCCATTTTTTCATGTTTCCAGAAAGTGAGGAGGAGCTAACATTTTCACCTCAGAAAAGCTATTCTCAGATAATCAGTGCCGTCATCTTACCTTGGCTGTGATGGGTAGGCTGAGGGTGTGACAGTGTTATTTTCATAATACACAAACCAGAGAACTGACTAGCATCTATACATTACCTTTACCTGATTACATGCTATCAGCAAAGAGCAACTAAGTCAAAGCTAAGCCTTTTTTCCTTCTCTCTGTACATGCATTTTTCCCATTTTGGTCTTTTTGAAACAAGGTCTCACTACATAGTTCAAAGTGTCCTTGAACTCACTTTGTAGTCCAGGCTGGACCCAAACTCACAAGGATCCTCCTGCCTCAGCTTTGTGAGTGCTGGGATTATAGCCCCACACCACCATGCCTAACTCACATGCATTTTCTTGGGCCATCTCACATAACTTGAGTGTTTTTGTGGGTGTATATAACTGTGGTTTCTTTTTTTTTTTTTTTTTTGTGGGACCAGGGTTCGAACTCACGACCTTGCACTTGCCCAGCAGGCACTTGTGCCTCGGAGCTACCTCCCCAGCCCCACTGTGGTTTCTTTATTTGAAGACTGAACTAGGCATAATGGCACATCCTGTAATCCCAGCACTTAAGATGAGGCAAGAGGGTCACCATGAGATTGAGGTCACCCTGGGCTATGTGGTATAGTCCAGATCAGCCTAAACTACACAGCAAGTGAGACTCTGCTTTTTTTTTTTTTTTTTCAGAACTGTGGATTGAACTCAGACCCTTGTGCTTGCCAAGCAAGCACTTATTCTACTGAGCTATCTCCACAGCCCCTGTGAAACCTTGTTTTAAAAAAAGAAAAGGAAAAACAGGAGGAAGAGGAGATGATGACAACAATGGCATCTTTAAACTATAACTGGTATGTTAATGTTCATGAAATGGCTTTCAGTTCACTTTATCTACCTGAAAGCTATTTTCACATATGTCTTAAAGCTCTGCTCCTATGTTGCTAAAACAGCATAAAGCTAACCCCACCATACAAATAAGGGACCCCACTATACAAATATGGAGAAGTAACTTATTTTCCCCACTTCCTCCCTTAAAGGCCAGCGATCTTTTTAGACCTTGTCTATGCCTAGATGAAGGAGTGGGAAACACTGTACCCATTATAGGAACCCAGGAAGAGCTGTAGATTTTCTTGGTTGATATCCTGGGCAATATGCAGTCTGTAGGTTTGAATCAGGTCCAGGTTGGCCTGCAGTTCTTCCTAGAATAAATGAAAGAAGATATAAGTAAACTTCTTGAGGGTAGGCATGGTGGTGCATGCCTGTAATCCCAGCATGTGCGAGGCTGAGGTAGAAGGATCACTGTGAGTTTGAGGCCAGCCTGGACTATGGAGCGAGTTCAAGGCCACCTGAACTGCACAGTAAGACCTGTCTCCAAAAAAGAGGGGTGCCTGGAAGATAGCTCAGTGACATAAGTACCTGATTGGCAAGTACAAGGACCTGAGTTTGATCTGCAGTACAGAAAACCCTCACAAAACCCCCTTTTAAAAACATTTTATTTATTTATTTATTTATTTATTTTTTCTTGTTTCAGAACTTTTGTTTATTTATTTTTATGGCTAGATCAGCCTGTCCTGAGGGCAGGGTTGGCACAGCATGTGGTGCTGGGGATCGAACCGTGGTCCCTGCAGCTGCCCAAACTTTCCTAAGCAGGCGCTTTAGACCACTGAGCCATTCTGCCAGGCCCCCAAAAAACCTTCTTGAAACTACAACTGTATGCAAACATTCCTGAAACGGCTTTCAGTTCACTCCATCTTCCTGAACACTTTTCACCACTGTTTTCAAGTCCTATATAAACAAACTCTTGAGCTAGGGAGATAGCTCATTAGTGTAAGTGCCTGCCTGGCAAGCCCAAGTCCTGAGTTTGGTCCCTGGCACCAAAGAAAAATTAACAACAAAATAAAAGCCAACTCTCACTGTCCACAATGGCAAGTGTATTGGGGTCTGGGGGCTACTAATCTATCGGTAATTTTTTTTTTAATTTGGTAAAGGGTCTATAGGGTCTCACTACATAGATCAGACTCAGTGATCCACATAAGCACTGGGATTACAGGTGGGCACCATCATGCCCAGTCAACCACTGATAATTTGAATGGCTCAAACATGTCTATTTGTTTTAGTCTAGTTTGGTGTCATATTCTGTGTTAGACTGAAGCCCCTAAAGAACACACTATGGGGATCTTAAGTCATCTAACTATTCCAAACCAGAGTTTCTTCATTTATATGCGTATGTATGCTAGTGTGTGTGTTTTCAGTACTACAGATTTAACTCGGGATCTTCGCACTGAGATATATCTACAGGCCTTTTCTTTTTTTTTTTTTTTTGTCTTTTTGAGACAGGGTCTCGGTATGCAGTTGAGGCTGGTCCTGCGCTCACTTTTGTACCCCAGGCTGGTCTCGAACTCACGCCAATCCTCCTGCCTCAGCCTCCCAAGAGTGCTGGGATTACAGGCATGAGCCACCACGCCCGGCTTACAGGCCTTTTCTTTATAAAAAATAAAAATAAAGGAGATGGGTGTGGTGGTGTGTGCCTGTAGTCCCAGCACTTGGGAGGCTGAGGCAGGAGGATCAGTGCAAGTTTGAGACCAGCCTGGACTGCATAGTGAGACCCTGTCTCAAAAAGACAATAAATAAATAATAAAATAAAATAAAATAGGCTGGGGCCATAACTCATGCAAAAGCACTAGGTTCAATTCTCAGGACTTTCACTATCAAGAGATAAAACAAAATGAAATCAAAGCCAAAAAAAATCTATAAAGGAAACAGAGTAACAGACATGTTATTTAAGGAGTGGGGTGCTAATGAGTACCTGTGATGTGTACATTATACTATCTCAATTAAATAGAGCATTATGGTGACAAACCATAAAAGAATCAAAAATGTGGTTGCCTCTAGGAAGCAGATAATGGGGTGAATTCCAGATTCTTTGTAATAAACCCTGCTGAACTTGTATATTCTAAAGTAAACGTGAATTTGTTAACTTTTATAAAAATATAAAAAATAAGAGAAGAAAAGACTGTGGAGGGGGCCTGGCGGAATGGCTCAGCGGTATAAAGCCCCTGCTTGGGAAAGCTTGGGTGGCTTCAGGGACCGCAGTTCGATCGGCGGCACCACATGCTGCGCCAGCCCTGCCCTCGGGGTGGGCTGAGCCGGCCATAAAAATGAGTGAATAAACAAACAAAGGTTCTGAAACAAGAAAATAAATAAATAAATAAATAAATAAATAAAATTAAATAAAATTCTAAAAAAAAAAAAAAAGACTGTGGACTTTGGCCTGAATTCATGGTAATTCCTTTCTTCCCCTTTCTTGCTCTTTGCGTGGTGCTAGGGATAGAACCCAGATCTGTAGACATCTATGCAAAGGCCCTACCATGGAGCTATAGCCTCAGTCCTAGGCCTGCACTCAAATAGCAATCTACTAGTAACTGTTTGGACAGGAGTGACAAATTCCACTGCATCTCTGGCCCTTGTCCTTAAATTTAGGTAAGAGCATCAGAAGAAAAATAACAAGAGTTAGTGGATCTAAAGCATTCATCAAGAACATTGAACTTCCTTGCACATAAATAATCAGTACTTGCTACACACTCATTTACTCCCTACCTACCACTTTCCTTTGGATATATTCAGAAACTACACAGATTGCATGTGAGGGCCCATCCCCATTTATACTGCTCTGGCTCCAAGCCAGGCAGTTCATGGCTCTCAGGCCTCACTGCTCATGCATTCCATCACTCCCTCACAGGTCACCTAACTCACTTTTCCTTCTGAAAAACCGATTGGGCTCCCTCAAGTACTAGTTGAGTCCCTCCTCCATTCAACAACTATAGAATATGTGACTAGAGCTGTAGTAAGAAGTTCTTAAACCAAAGTACTACAGTCCCCGTATAACTGTCCTTTCCTTTGCAGGGTTAAGATTCTGCACCAGTTCATGGGGATTGAATAAAATAATTTCTACTTTTTTTTTTCAATAACATTTCACAGATTCTCTCTCTTTTATTCCCCCCCCCCTTTTTTAAAATTTTTTATTTTATTTATTATTTTTATTCTTGTTTCAGAACCTTTGTTTGTTTATTCACTCATTTTCATGGCCGGCTCAGCCCGCCCCAAGGGCAGGGCCGGCGCAGCATGTGGTGCCGGGGATCGAACCGCGGTCCCCGAAGCTGCCCAAGCTTCCCCAAGCTGGTGCTTTAGACCACTGAGCCATCCCGCCGGCCCTTATTTCCCCTTTGAAGTAACTACAGAAAGCCTTCCCTAAAGTCCAATGGTGGCAAAGATGTTTGGTGGGGTGCAAGATATTATAAAACATCAATAGATGGCATATGTCACTTACAAGGGTCAGGCAGGGACGTTTTTTCTCATCTTTCCAAATGTCAATCAGTAGCCTTATGGCCCTGAGTTAATGCCTCTCCCTTATGACTGGCCTTTGCAGGGCCACACACAGCTCAGACTGCACTGGAAGCATCATCTGCCAGGATTAGGTAGACAATGAGTATTCTTTTCCCCTGGGTATAATAAGGCTTTGTACACAGAGTAAATCCAGCTTTTTTGGTCGCCAGGCACTTACCTGCCCAAAATGATGAGCCAAAATAATGTCCACAACATTGGTTGTCAAGCCAGAGAGCTAAACAGATAAAATTTCAGTGTTAAGGGTGTAGCATATTTTAAAAACTTACCAAGGGGGGCTGGGGAGATAGCTCCGTGGCACAAGTGCCTGCCTGACAAGTGCAAGGTTGTGAGTTTGAATCTTGGTCCCACCAAAAAAAACTTACCAAGGGGTCTACTTAAAGTAATTATACTGTATATGCTATCTCTATAAACAAAACCAAACCCATAGTTTGATATTATACATTTCCAGGAGATGGTTTTAAACAAACATGAGAAAAAAAAGAATGGAGAAAAAAAAAAAAAAAAAAAAAAAGAAAGAAGAAAAGAAGAGGTTTCCCTTCCAGGGTTGTTATAGAGCTTGCTTTGAAACAGAGGACTGGAGCTGGACAAGGCAATGTGTAGCTATATAGTCCCAGCTACACAGGACCCTGGGGTGAAGGATTATTTGAGCTTAGGAATCTGAAGCTATTCTGGATCACAGAGCAAGATGATGTCTCAAGAAACAAAAGGAGAAAAAAAAAATGAAGAGGAGGAAGAAAAGAAGGCAGATGGGGATTTGAAATTGAGACCTTCTCTGCACTTACAGTACATAGAGGATAAAAATTAATTTACAATCACTCCCAAGCCACCAAAAAAAAAAAGTTTTTGCTATCTTTATTTCAGGGAGTGGGAAGAAATGGCTATATTTACAGAATGTTCTTACATTTGAACATTTTTCTTCTAATTTTTTCTACTTCAAAATGATGCATCTCATGGTCTAATAAATGCAACAATCTGTGAATCTGCAGACTGTTACGACTATTTTGGGGAAAACTTCCAACTAAAATTATGTTGCTGATTCTCCTGAAGCTTCTTCCTTGCTGAATTCCCACTGACAATGGGATCAGAGGTGAAGTACTCACTTGGGGGCAGGAGTGGAGAAGAGGAGGTGAGGACCAATGGGCATGGTGAAGCAGAATCCTATAGCCCCATAAAGTACAAGGAGAAAGAAATCCTTGCATCTTCATATGGCTTGTCAAGGATCCATAAGTTATAAATTAAACAGAAATCTAGGGCCAGCAAGATAGCTCAGGGGATTAAGCACCTGCTTAGGCAAGTGCAGGGATTGGGGTTCAATCACTCCCAGGTACCCCATGTGCAATGGTCCTGCCCCCAGACACACTAAGCAGGTGACTGAGTCCAAGCGTGATGGTGTATGCCTGTAATCCCAGTGCTGGAGAGACTGAAAACAGGAGGATCACACTACATGTCCTAGCTGCACAGTGAGACCCTATACAAAAAAATAAAAATAAAAAGGGCTGCAAATGTCACTTGTGAAGGCCCTGAGTTGAATCCTTTGTACTGAAAAAAAAAAAAAGTATTCATAAGTCTGAAGTTTTAAATAAATTTTATAATATAAGGTTGTTAAATGTTACCTGAGTCTGAGTGTTCAAACAAGTAAAAAAAAAAAAAAAAAGGTTGGGGAAGATAGCTCAGTAGAATAAGCACTTGCCTGGCAAGTGCAAGGTCCTGAGTTTGGTACCACAAAAAAAACAAGAACAAAAAAACCACTGAGTGCCGGGCGTGGTGGCGCATGCCTGTAATCTTAGTACTTGGGAGGCTGAGGCAGGAGGATCAGTGCAAGTTTTTTTTTTTTTTTTTTTTTTTTTTTTTTCTTGTTTCAGAACTTTTGTTTGTTTATTCATTCATTTTTATAGCCGGCTCAGCCCACCCCGAGGGCAGGGCTGGTGCGGCATTTGGTGCCGGGGATCGAACCGTGGTCCCGGGGATCGAACCGTGGTCCCTGAAGCCGCCCAAGCTTTCCCAAGTGGGCGCTTTACACCACTGAGCCATCCCACCGGGCCCCCATCAGTGAAAGTTTGAGACCAGCCTGGGCTACATACAAAAGTGAGCTCAAAGCCAGCCTGAACTACATAGTGAGATCCTGTCTCAAAAAGACAAAACAAAACAAACACCCACTGAGTGTTCAGGCAAGTATTAATATACCCTCATACCAGACAGAAATTAGAACAAATTTTACATAAATCACAGTGTAAGAATGTCTAAAGCAGACCAGGTATGATGGCACATGCCTGTAATCCCTTGGAAGACTGAGGCAGGAAGACTGCTGTACTTAGCAAGGGTCTGAGTATAGGATGCTGTATATCCCTTCAGACAATCTTTTTTGTTTTCTTATTTCTTTTTCTTCTTCCTCTTTCTCGTTTTTTCTTCTCCTTTTCCTTCTTCTTTTTTGTCTTTTTGTCTATTTATTGCAGGACTGGGTTTGAACTCACGACATTGCACTTGCCAGGCAGGCATCTGTGCCACAGAGCTATCTCCCAGGCCCCTTTTTTGTCTTTTTGAGACAGGGTCTCATTAAGGCTGGTCTTGGTCTGACTTTGTAACAGGCTGTCTCAAACTTGAAATGATTTTCTTGCCTCAGCCTACTGAGTGCTAGGATTACAGACATGTGCCACCAGGCCTGCCTCCCCTGAGACAATCTTAATATACTGCCCAGGCCAGCCTCAAACTTGCAATCCTTCTTTCTGCCTTGGGCTTAAATCTAAGTGGTTAAAAATATGGGCATGTGGGGCCAGGTGGGATGGCTCAATGGTCTAAAGCACCTGCTTAGGAAAGCTTGGGCGGCTGCAGCAACCTTGGTTCAATCCCCGGCACCACATGCTGTGCCAGCCCTGCCCTCAGGGCAGGCTGAGCCAGCCATGAAAATAATTAAATAAACAAAAGTTCTGAAACAAGAAAAAAAAAAAAAAAAAATGGGCATATGCCATCAAACATAGCTATAACATAAAAAGATTTTAAAAACTTTTTTTTTTTTTTTTTGTCTTTTTGAGACAGGGTCTCACTGTGCAGTTCAGGCTGGCCTTGAGCTCACTTTTGTAGCCCAGGCTGGTCTCGAACTCACAGCGATCCTCCTGCCTCAGCCTCCCGAGTGCTGGGATTACAGGCGTGCGCCACCACGCCCGGCACCGTAAGATTTTAAAAACTTTTTTTCTGGGGCCCGGCGGGATGGCTCAGTGGTCTAAAGCGCCTGCTTGGGAAAGTTTGGGCGGCTTCTGGGACCACGGTTCAATCCCCGGCACCACATGCTGCGCCAGCCCTGCCCTGGGGTGGGCTGAGCCGGCCATGAAAATGAGTGAATAAACAGACAAAGGTTCTAAAACAAGAAAAAAAATAAATAAATAAAAATTTTAAAAAAAAAAAAAAAAAAAAAAACTTTTTTTCAGACAGGATCTTGCTACATAGTTCAGGCTTGCCAGTATATAGCCCCAGCTGGTCTCAAACTCGTGGTAATCTTCCTGCCTCAGCCTTCCACGTGCTGGGATCACAGGTGTGCACTACCTTGTCCAACTAACAAAATTTTTGACGGTACATTTTTCTCTTCTACAGTTGTATAAAAATTTTGTTACCTTGTACTTTGGTACTTAAACTATTTCTTTTTGTCTTACAAACAATAATTTAAGGAATATCTTGGTTCTATGACTTTTTAGCTATGTAACCTTAAAGCAAATGACTTATCTCTTTATGGGATAACACACCAACTCCCTGGGTTCTCCTGAGAATGCAAAGTTTAAATACATATAAAAAGGTTATGGCTGGGCATGGTGTCACATACCTGTAATTTCAGCACTTGGGAGGCTAAGGCAGGAGGATCACCATGAGTTCAAAGCTGTCCTGCACTACACAGTGACACCTTATCTTAAAAAATCCAGGGTGCCCAGCAGGATGGCTCAGTGGTCTAAAGCACCTGCTTAGGAAAGTTTAGGTGGCTGCAGGGACCGTGGTTTGATCCCCAGCACCACATGCTGCGCCAGCCCTCCCCTCAGGGCAGGCTGAGCCGGCCATAAAAATAAATAAACAAACAAAAGTTCTGAAACAAAAAAATCAGGGGCTGACAGGATGGCTCAGTGGTCTAAAGTGCTTATTTAGGAATGCTTAGGAGGCCTCAGGGACCGCAGTTCGATCCCCAGCACCACATGCTGCGCCAGCCCTGCCCTCAGGGCAGGCTGAGCCAGCCATAAAAAATAAATAAATAATAAATAAAATAATATTTTTTTTAAAAAAGAAAAAATAAAATATAAATTCTTTTAAAAAATCTAAAAAACATATAAATCCATAAATCAAATAGTAAACAAAAAAAGATTTAGAGGCATGCTTGTGATCCTAGAGTACTCAAGAAGCTGAGGCAGGATGATCACAAGTTTCAGTGTAGCTAGAGACACAGTTCAGTGGGAGGGCACTGGCCTAGTATCCACAAGCCTTGGCTTTTATGCTTGTTTTTTTTTTTTTGTTTGTTTGTTAGTTTTTGAGACAGGGTTTTGCTGTATAGCCCAGATTGGCCTTGAACTGCTGGCAATCCTCCTGTCTCAGCCTCCCAAGCACTGGGATTACAAGAGTGTACTACTATACCTGGCCAAATCATTAATCCAAAAACAAGGGTGGGGAGATAGCTCAGTAGCATAAGCATCGGCCTGAGAAGTGTAAGTAAGGCCCAAAGTTCAATCCCTCGTCCAAAAAAAAAAAAGGGGGAGGGGGGGAGTAGGCAAGCATTTGTTTAAAAAAAAAAAGTGCTGCCAGGCGTGGTGGCACATGCCTGTAATCCCAGCACTCGAGCGGGAGAGGCTGAGGCAGGAGGATTGGTGCGAGTTCGAGACCAGCCTGGGCTACAAAAAAGTGAGCTTAAGGGCAACCTCAACTGTAGAGCGAGACCCTGTCTCAAAAAGACAAAAAAAAGAAAAAAAAAAAAAAAAAAAAAAAAAAAAAAAAAAAAAAAAAAAAAAAAAAAAAAAAAAA
>PVJA010045468.1:0-15601 GCA_004027025.1 Myocastor coypus
GGGTCTCACTATGCAGTTGAGGCTGGCCTTGAGCTCACTTTTGTAGCCCAGGCTGGTCTTGAACTTGCACCAATCCTCCTGCCTCAGCCTCCCGAGTGCTGGGATTACAGACGTGCGCCACCACGCCCGGCTTTGCAGCATGTTTCTAACGCATTGGAAAGAATATAAAATGAAGGAGTCCAAGTTCATGAAGGGATTGTTCATTCTTTTTTTTTTTTATTTTAAAGAAGAAGCAAACAAAAACAAGTAACAAGAACAAAGACAAAAACAAAGCAACACAGAGCAATAAACATGGTACAGAATTCCAAAACAAGAACAAAAATTCACAATGTTTGTTACGCTGAGTATTGTCATCACCACATTTGTTGTCAGATTCTCAGACAGAAGCATGCGAGGTGTGAGGACTGGTTCATTCTGAGCTTTGCATTTCATCAGTACGGAGCTCCTCTCCTCTCCCAGCTTACCTAGGCACATCAGGATATCTGCAGACCCCCACCCCTTCTAGAAGCCTCTAGAAGCTCTCCTTCCACCTACAGGAGGTGTGGCTGCACAGTCAGAGAAAGAGGGAATTGATCCTGGGTCCTCTCAGGAGCCCAACTTTGTCAGGTGTCTTGTCTGTGGGCCTCACATCCAACACCTCCCATCTCAGGACACGCCTGGCCATGCAGGGAAACTAGGAAAGCCCAAATGTTAGTGTCACTCCAATATTTGTCTTTGATCTCACTCTAGTGTTAAATCTTTGCAAGGCCCATGATTACCAGCTTGGCTTAATATTTCCCAGCTGCTCTTGGTGCTGGCTCCCTATTAGTAAGAGGCACTTTGGAAGGAGGAAGCAAACTCCTCTTCTTCTTTCCTGTCCACTGACAAGGCAGGGAGAATCGTGTGAACTGTGGAGATTACCTGGGACCCAGCGATAGAAGCTGCATTGATGACAGAACTAGAAGAAATAAGATCCCAGATTCCCAACCCAAAGGGCCTCTGTACCCACCCTGTACTCTGTCAGGAGAAGAGGAAAGGTCTACTTTGCACCACCGTCTAGTGGATCTTTTATTGCCACAGCCAAAACTTGCATAATAACTGATGCCAGCCTTTGTGTCTGTTAATACATATATTTTATATTAATATTTCACATAATACATATATTATATTTTGAGGTTGACTAGCAGCCCTTTCATTCAACATTCAGTGAAAAAGTATTCATTGAGTATCAATCACATGCAAGATATCGGGCTTTTTACTCAGGAAACAATAATATCCTCATCTTATTGCATCTCCTGACCCTCTTGCCTTCAGATGACCTGAGCTCTGACCAAGCTGCCATTCCCACAGATATTCCTCCCTTTACAACTTAGTGTAAGCCCTTCTATCTGCTGTGGGTTCCCCACATGTCACTTAGCACAGATCATCACGTGTCCCTCAAAATCGTGTACTGTACTGTAAAGAATTTCTTAATTCCTAGATAAGAGTTAGTTCTTTGCCATTAAAGTTGCTATAGTACTCTTAACATCGAGCTTAATTATAGAATTCACATCTTTTTTTTTTTAATAACTCTTCTAAAAGTGTTATCCTCAAGACAAGGGACTCCCTTTCCAGTTGACATTTAACAAATATTGTTTGAGCCTTTGCTATGTGCTAAGCTTTCCCCAAGCACTTGTGATGGGGCAACATAGCTACTTCCTGTGCTGGTGGGCTTAGGGCTGTGTGTGTGTGTGTGCAGTAGGACTCAGCTAAGTACACACCACAAAGACTTGAAACAGTCACATGGTTGAGGAGCAGGAGCCTTGTCTCATGGGAACCCAGGTCAGAAGGGTCCAATCTGGCCAGAGATGTGGACACAGGGAAGATTGCCTTTCAATGTGGTGCTTGAGCTGACTTTGCCAGTTGGGATTCACCTTGAGGTCATTCCAAGGACTGAAAGGAGCACCTGTCATGTACAGGAACAAATATTGGTTTATGGAACAATCATAGTTTATTGGTGTCTTAGATCATAATTACATTAATCACAACCTCAGCCCTAAGCACATTTTATCTCATAGTAATAAAATATATTCTGATTATTAGCTTCATATTAGAGAAGAGAAAACCAAAATATAGAGAGGGTAAGTCATTGTTCCAAGGTCATGTATCCAGGAAGAGGCAAAGTTGGAATTTGAACCCAAACATTTGGCTCCAGAGTTGCAGAACCCAGCTCTGCATCATTAGATAAGGGCATCTCCTTTGTGTGCTAGCTTTCAAGGACAGCATGATGTCCAAATCAAGGACAGAGACAACCGTGGACTGTAACCTGTTTCTGTTTGCTTTCCAGAGAGCCACCTTACCAGCTGGTGAAAGAAAGGATGATATTATGTATGAATGATAGCAAAGAGGAATGGGAGAGAAAGAAGAAGGGCACTGTGTACTTGTGCTACACCTTTCTCTCTCTCTTGGGGACTTAGATGGGTAAAACAATGTAGAGCTAAAGACAAGCAGCTCTACAGAGTGCCCGGGACTGACTTTAGTTACCTTGGGTCTCTAACTGCTCAGTATAACTATGCGTTTGTAAATGCAGCGCAGTCACCTGTGACATTGTCTGATTAGAAGTGAGACTCATGTTCCTATGTAAAAACGAAGATGCTTATAGTACGAAAATGTTATAGAAGGTCGCTGATACCGAATAGAAGTCATTAAAGAAAGATGACAAGCTGCATCGGCAAGTTTTAAATTCCAGGCTCTATTCCCGAATAAATGACAATAATATTGAACTGTTGTTCAGTGCTCCAGAAGATGTGTGAGAGAGCAATGTCTGAAGGGAAGAGGCGGCCTCGGGCGTCTGTGCTGACTCAGCTCTACGCTGCAAGATGAAAGTAACAAGCCCTCCGCTGTCTCTGCAGATTCCGCACCAATCATGTTAATTGGAAATCTGAAAGAGGAAGTGGTCACAGTCAACACATTCATCACCCAGAGGGTTGAGCAGTTCTTAAATTTAATCCAGCCAAGCGATTCAGAAATACAATTGATGCTTATAAGAATCGAGGTGGGGGAGGGGCCCCGCCAAACAACCTTGGCAGGCAGATGGCTGGGAACGCTTGAACATATTTTATTTGAAGCTATTAGAAATATGCAAAAGGTGGCTTCCTCCTGGCCCCTGGTTGAGGGATTGTAGCTTCTTTGTTTTTTAATAGTCTTTATAAAAGAAGAGCAATAAAGAAAAACAAGCAGGATTGTGAAGTTTAATGGTGATAAATCGAGACACTTGAATATATGTAATTTATTAGCATATTAGACCTCTATTAATTAGCAAGGAAACGTATTGCAGGACCGCTATTGCATGGGGTTTCTTACTTTGCCTATTTGATGCGAAAGAAAAGCAAATCAACCTGAAAAACCATTGTCACTTACTGCATAAAGAGGTGACAAAAGTCAGGCAAAAGCAATACGGGGAGGGGGCAGCATGCACAAAAATACTTGTGAGATCTCGGCTCCCTTGAGTTCAGCCAGGGACCTTCTCCACCAGAGGAAAGGGCCTCCATGAGGAAGGGCTTCCCAGAACTGCTCTGGTCAGAAACAGAGCTGTGTGCCAAGTGCCTGGGGCCATTTTCACCTCAGAGTGGAGAAAACAAGAGGCCCAGGTATGTTAGAGACCCAGGTAGCAGAGTTCACTCACTAGAAACACAAAAACCAGTTCCAAGCTGTATTTGGCTAGGCCTGGGTGCTTCTCAGCACGCAGTACGGTGCTACCACCTGTTGCATCAGGTGTGCGCCCAGCTGCCAAGTTGATTGTTCACCTGCTTATGGGAATGGCACAGACAAAACCTAAAATGAGACAAATTCCTACAGCCTCTGTAAAGCCTTTCTGTGGGAGGAGGAGTGCGCCCCCCTGCTGTTGTTCTATTTGCCCTCTGCATCACCCCAGGGCAAGGTAGAGATAAACAAGCCAATAGCATGCGATTGAACAACCACAGTTTCTACAGCAAGCTGTTGCTCAATAAATATTTAACAAAAAGCATAGTCAGAACTGAGAAGAGGTCTTAAAGGTGATGTGATCGATCGCATATATTTGCATCCTGGGGGTGAGGACATCCCCTACTGAGTTGCTTGACTATGTGTTCTTTAAAAAGAAGCAGAAGCACCTTGGATTTTGGGGGCGTGGTGTAGCAGAGGCTGTGGAGTCTGGTCAGAGGGAAGTGAGGCTCAGGTTAGTCTCCATTGCCCACTGGGGCAGCACATAGCAAGTTTCTCTGTCTCACCAGTTGCTTACCTGGGAAATGAGAAGAAAAATTCAATTTGGCATTCTGTGGGATTCCAGTGAGAGGACCCTGGTAAATAGTTTGGAGCCAGGTCATAGCAAACGCTCAGCAACTGAAGGTCCTTTCCCTGGGTGTCACCTCAGATCTACCATGTAATAATGACAGCTAATGTTACACTTTGTCTTAGGCAGATGATGGGTTTACTTCATACAATGCTCCTTCGCTTGCTCTTTAGCCCCGTGCCTGCATGGCTGGAAGGCCAGGAGCGAGAAGCCCTGCACAAGACAGGGGGCTCACTGAGGAGTCAGGAAAAGAGAGGACCTGTCCGAGGGCACACGGCTCCTAGGAACTGACCTCTGAGGCACCATGTCCACCCACGTCCCTTGCCCTGAATCAACGTCCCCTCCACTGCCCTCTGTTCTCCTCCCTCACCTCTCTGCTGACCTGCTTGCTCATGGGCAGAGCAGTGACTACCGCTCACCATGGTAGACGCCAGCATGCAGTCAAGTGGACAAGCGAAGTATGTGTGGGGCGTTGTGCTCAGTAGGCCAGGTGCAGGGCCACATGTTTTAATCCCAGTATTGTGGGGGACCCAGGGAGGAGGGTCAAGCACAGAAGCACAGGCAGGGCAACTGAGCCCCTCTGCAAATTCTGTCTGAAAATTAAAAGAACGGGAGGGGGGGTTGGACAGAGAGAGAGATAGAGAACCACAGAGACAGAGAGACAAACAGAGATAGAAACAGAGAGACAGTCACAGACAGAGATGAGACAGAGAGACAGACTGACAGAGAGAGAGAGAGACGGAGAGAGAGAGAGAGAGAGAGAGAGAGAGGCAGAAGCTTATTTTAACTTGACACAGTGGTACTGTCCTACAGCCGAAAGGTTTGATCCTTACTTTTGGATGCTGGTATCAATACTTACCCTGCAAGTGTTCCTATTTTATACACAAACACTTATGCACCAAATGGCATTATCAACATGGAAATGGAAAGATCACCCTGCAAAGCTCTCCCTCCTGAAATGGAGGCAATGGTGACAGGTAGCCTGCAATGTCAGGAGTAAGGCAAGGCCTCCTGAGGCAAGCAGGCGCAAGGGCGTGGACAGGCGGCCTCGCTGGGAACTAGACTCTGACTTGCTGAGTCATATATTCCTTTAGAAAGCAGAACTTCCGGCCAAAACAGGCAATAGAAATGCTCTTATGATTAACAAGGTGCCTACATGTTGGCCAAGAATTCAGAAAATCAGCAAACACAGCTAACAACCAGTCCAAAACTATCAGACAAACAATTTATGAGTCTTTGCTCAATTCAGAGAGGGAGAGGATGCAAGTGGTAGCATAATAACCCTATTTCTTACTTGCTTTGTCTAGAGAGAATCTTACCTAGATTGAGATGGTTCCACTGATGCTCTTCCATCCTGATTACAGATACTTACAGCCGTTTGTGGTTATCTGCGTACGCTAGTGGCTGCTGGAGGGGCAACAAGGTAGTGCGTGGATGCTATCAATACTGATAACATGCATAGCTCAAAGGCTTGCAACTCGGCTGTCCATTTCAGCGAGAAGGATAGGAAGGCTTCCGAAGCCTTAGGTAATCACACAGGCTGAAGTACATAGGAGAAGATAGAAAAGGAAGAAAGGGAGGATAAACTGAGATACTAGAAAGAAGAAATAATGGGAGAGGCAAAGCCAGGGAGAAAGGCAGGGACCCAGAAAGGGTGCAAAGGAAGAAACCAGAACGACTGGCCTCCTGCTGACCTTGGGAGCAAGCTGTTGGATCACGCAGCGACTTCACAAAGTTTCCGTTTTGATGTTCAGAATAGAACCATAAGCTACGTAGAGTTATTTACAGAGAAGAAAATGAAAAAAAGCAGACTCAATAACTTGGCCAAGATCACCCGCCAGGAGGAAGGAGACGAGGAGGCAAAAGGAAGCAAATTAGAGTTAGCGAGAGGCTGGCAAAGGCCACCTGCTTCTTGGCTGGAAAACTAGTGGCCTTTCTACCACAGGCAAATGGGCATAAACAAAGAGGTACTTTAATTGTGTCAAGCTTAACTTTCCGCCCCAGAAAGTAAAACTGCAATTAGGAGTGAGCCACAATTGGAGATCCCTCTTCACTACTAAGGACTGAGCGCTCCACTTGATGGCCCCATTTGTTTGCAGGCGCCACTGCCTGCACATTCAAAAGACAAGCTGCCGCATCCCTGCGCTCTTCTTGCTAGCAAAGAAAGCTCCAGATAGGAGGGAACACAGCATATCGAAATAGTATTCTGATGTCCATTGAGTCGGGGAGCTGGGAATGTATCAAACCTCTAAGTTATCACATTGCCTTTTGGGGCTGGGAGACAGGGACCCTAAGTAACACAATCACACTGGAAGCATGGAGGATTTTCTTTCCTCCTTGCAAATAAATCAGCACACAAAGAACAAAGGCAACGGGGTTATATAAAAGCATCTCAGGCTGTCCTTGGTACAAGGAAGGAAACCTCCAGCTGGAGAAAAATTGAAAAAGGGGACCAGACACAGCACACACACTGTGGATTCTTGCACTTGGTGTTGGTCCCTGTTATAGGTGCTGGAACAGGCTGTCTGTACTGCAGAGCCTGTTGTCCAGGTTACTGTGGAGCCAGGATTCCTAACCCGATGCTCACCCCTCAGATCCTAGGGATTCTGCTCCCTTCCTGCCACTGGTCCAAGGGACCCTAGTGTTCAGCTTCGCTTCTGCCAGGTATTTAATATCCATGGATGCTGTATCTTTATCTGACTCTTCTCCTAAAATAAAGGAAATATTTTACTCTGCCAGCCCTGAATGTGCTCATTTCTTTATTCAGTACATGTGTAAGTATCCCTGGATGTCAGACCTCCACAGTGGAAAGCCAGAAAAGGTCTCTGTCTTCTATGATGAGGGATACACCACAGGTCACAGACAATGCCCTGGAACAAAGAAAAGGACACGCATGGGACAGAGACCAAATGGCAGGCAGGACGCTCTCTCGGGCGCCATAGAGTGCTAGGGAAAGAATGAGGGCCACAGGGAACCCGTGTGTCTCTGATGACCACAGGCTGGGGCCACCCTGTCCCTGTATCATGGCTTTTTCATATCGTACCAGGCTCAGCTCACCGGCCAATGGCAAAGAACGACAAGCGGGCAGAGTGGTCAGAGCCACACACTTTCCAGGGGTGACAACAGAGCAGGCACTGGGATGTTCCAACAAAGGGGAGGTCCCAACTGCTGCTCTGCGGGGACCCCACGGATATTGAGGTTCTATCCCAGAAGGCTCTGGTCAGGATAGTGTCCCTGTTTTGGTTTTGAAAGCTGCCATTTTTGACCTCCTCTCTGTTATAGCCTTCTCCCTGGCCAGCTCAGCTCTCTTCACCCCTTCGCTTTTGATCTTTTATGGGGGTATCTTGTGTCCCCCATTGGGTCCCAGGTACCTGGCAGGCTGCCCTTGAGTTCCAAACTCAGTGTCTGGTACAAGGCCAGTTCCCAGAATACCACTGGAAAATGAAGGAATGCATAGTACAGTTTCACTGCCTAGCATACCTGTGAGCTGGCTTTCTGCTGTTTCAACAAATACTCAAGATAATCAACTTTTTAAAAGGAAAGGCTGCTGTGGTTCGCAGTTTCAGAGGCTTTGGTCCATGCTTGCTGGGTCCTGAAGCTTCGAGCCTGTGGCAGCCTTGTGCCTTGTGATGTAAGCACATAGCAGAGGAAGCTGCTATTCCATACAGCTGGCGACAGAGAGAGAGAGAGGAGGCTGGGGTGGGGGACCCACCTCCCCTTCAGGCCTACATCCTTCCCCACGGCCTCACCTTCTTGCACCAGGCCCCGCCTGCCCAAGGCTCCACTGTCTTCTCGCAGTGCCACAGACTGAGGGCCCAGCTACTAGCATGCAGGCCTTCGGGGGACATGTGAGATCCAGATCCCAGCATGCGCTTTCTCAGGAGACCACTGTGTGCTCCAGATAGAGATGGTCAGCTGGGCAGAGCCGCCAAGGTTAGAGCCAGCCAGGTGCCATGGCCCCGTCCTGGTCCCATTAACAGTCCCTCCCTCTCTCCCTCCGAGCACGCAGCTGCCGCTCTGATGCCCACGTCGTCTCTGTCAGATCCTCTCCCAAGCGGCATCCGGGCTCGATGTGTCCGCCCTCTTACCTGGAGAGCTATTTTGAGCTTACAACTCATTTACATGCACATTTGGCGAGCAAGTTAATGCTGTCTCCAGGGACTTGTTCATCTGTGCAGCTCGGAAGCGAGGCAGGGGGACTTTGCAAATCAGGTGCAAGAGGTGGGATTCCAAAGTGCCTTCCTTGCTCCCTGCTGGGCTGTGTGCACTTAAACAAAGGCAGGCTGGCTGCTTTGTGTGTCACTGGTTAAAGGGACAACATAAAAGAGGGGCCTTGTGGGAGCAGGAACAGCGAGAGTAGAAGTTCTTTGAGTGTCTATATTCTGGCCCCCAGGACCTCCAGATACATGGCTGTGGGCTCTGCTGATATGGCTAACATGAATCGTTGAGCTGTACCATCTGAGAGAACCACAAAGTACAGATGCTAGAACCTTCTTCTCCACTGCTTATGTCTCCCCAAAGCAGAGGAGAGCCAGCAGAACGCTGAGTAACCCATGACAAATAGATCTGAGGTCAGCTCTCAGTCTTTAAAAGCTGTGGCCATCTAACATTTTTTATTTATCATAACTTGCTCGCCAAATGTGCATATCATCATAACAGTGTTTCTTCTCATTGACATTGTGCTCTATAAAAGCTCCTAGAAAAATTTACAATCCAAGAATATCTGGCTGCTTTTCCTTCACCTTTGTGTAGCCCTCTCCTGTCCCAGTTTTCTGGTACACAGTCCCTCGAGGGTTTTAGAAGGAAGGTGAACCGGGCATGAGGGCTTGCACCTGTGACCTTAGCACTTGAGAGGCAAAATCAGGAGGATTCCTGGGAATTGAAAGTCAGTCTGAGCTTCATAGTGAGGACCAGGCCAGCTTGTTCTACATAGCAAGACCTTATCTTGAACAAACAAATAAATATCAAAGGAGGAAGAGGAAGAGGAAGAGGAAGAGGAAGAGGAAGAGGAAGAGGAGGAGAAGGAGGGAAAGATGACCTCGAATAAAAGTGGAAAATCAAGTGTAAGACCTGCCATTTTAGAGTCAGATGAGAAATGGAAGCCAGGCGTGGTGGCATACGCCTGTAATCCCAGCACTTGGGAGGCTGAGGCAGGAGGATCCATGCAATTTTGAGACCAGACTGGGCTACATAAGTGAGCTTAAGGCTGGCCTAAACTTCATGGTGAGACCCTGTTTCAAAAAGACAAAAAAAAAAAAAAAAAAAAAGAAAAAGAAAGAAAGAAAGAAAGAAGAATATATAAAATGGACAGAGAAGATACAGGATGAAAAGCCATGAAGCATTAAGACGAAAGTTGTTCAGAGCTCAGAATCTCTGCAGAGGAAAGGTGGAATGTCAAAGAGACAGGGAGGTGGTCAATTTTATTTTTTATTTTTATTTTTTTGTATTTTAGGGAAGGGTCTACAGCAGCAGTTCTCAACCTGTGTGGGTCGTGATCCTGGCAAGGGTCGAATGGCCAAAATAGAGGGGTCGCCTAAAGCCATCGGAAAATGTTATTTATTTAGAATTACAGTTTTGAAGTAGCCGCCAAAATTGTTTTTTGGTTTGAGGTCACCATAACGTGAGGAACTGTATTGCAAGGTCATGGCATTAGAAAGGTTGAGAACCACTGGTCTATAGGGTATTCAGGGTGTCACTACTAGCTTGGACTCATAGTGATCCGCCTGTTTGCAGTCCCCCAAGAGCTGTGATTACTGGCACGCACCACCATGCACAGTGTCAATTGTCGGCTCAGCACACCCCAGGAGCGGAGCCAGCAATGCAGGCCCAAGGACTGAACCTCCGGCCCCTGTGTCTGCCTGCAGGTACTTTAATCCTCTGAGCTATTTTGCCAGCTTGATCCAGCCGATTTTATTAAACTTCACACCAGCTAGGTCAGGTCTTCCCATCCTGGGGGCAGCGTTGTGTCTGCCTGAAGCCTTACAACATGAAGTTGTTTAGAGATAGGTCCTCTGTAGATGTGGCCCATTAAGATGAGGTCATCCTGGGTGAAAGTGGACCATAACTTCAAGGATTGGTGCACTTATTTTGAAAAGACAATCTCTGTATATATCCAGGAGAAAGATTGTATAAGACCCATGTTATGGTTTATGTCTAGTTGTCCCCCTAAAGCCTCGTGTAGTCATTGGGTGGGGACTTCTAGAGTTTGAGACTTGATCCACGATCCCTGGGATTATGGGTTTTAGTACTGATGGGATTATGGGTCGAAGTACTTCTGGGATTATGGGTGTAGCCTAAGGCGGGGGCTAAGGCGGACAGCCTGAATGTAATATAACAAGAGACAGAGAGACAGACTCGGGCTGTTGTTGTTGCTCTGCTGCCCTGTTTAGTTGGCTACCTCTGCTACCATTTTGTTGCTGTTCTGCCGCAATGAACTGGACGCTGTCTGTCCTGCTCCACTCAGTGTTGGGCCAGCCGAATATGGACTGAAACCTCCACAAACTGTGAGTTAAATAAACCTTTCCTTCCTTCATTTTGAGTGTCGGGTATTTGTCCCAGCAATGAGTGAAAAGTAACTAAGACAACCCAGCTACACCATGGAACGCTGAGGATTTAGGAGCCGTAGCAAGCCGGGAAGGGACTGGAAGGACTGCTGCCTGCAGGCTGTGAGCGAGCCCCGCTGCTCTGCTGCTGTCTCAGTTTCGCACCTCTACCCTAGGAACTGTGAAATGATGCATCCATGCTGTTCTAAGCACCCAATTATGGTCATCAATCATCACAAGAAACTAACAGACTGTCTGGGGCTAAGCCCCAGCTTCCGGTAGAAGGTTTGATGGAAACCTTGTAGACTTGGGGGAGCTCTTTCCTTCCACAGAAATTTATGGGGTGCCCATAACTGTCAGGCACTGAGCCAGTCCTCGAGGTGCCAGTGGTAGGGGACAAGGAAAAGGTCATAGCTGGCACTAGGCAGCGCACAGCCCTGTAGGGAGTTGCTTCCAGTGTGGCCCCTGGGCCATCAGCAGCAAAAACCTCTGCACAGTGCTGCTCAGAAACAGTTCCCTGGCCATCAGCATCCGTGTCTCCAGAAGACGCATAAGGGTGCTTGTCCATCTGAAGCTCTCTCACTGAATATGATGAGTGCTATGGTGTGTGAATCAGAAGTTCAAGCTTCATGGAGTAAGACTTCTTGGGGCGAGGCAAACCAGCCTAAGCCAAGGGGATTAGGTCCCATGCTGAAGGCAACTAGATGCACACGAGAGCAGCCCTTGTCCACCAGAGGTTGTAGTTTGGCCCAGGGATCAGAACCCACCGAGAGCACAAACAGAGGCACCAGTGTCCAGCACTGACACGTGAAGGAGAGAACGCTGAAGGAGAAGGTTCCCGCAGGCCAGAAGCCTCTGCGCTTTGTGCCCGGGCTCTCCTTCTTATGTCCTCACCAACTCACCATCGAATTCCCAGCTGAATCACTGCAGGGGTTGGGCTTGGAGATCCCTAAGGATGATGTCACCAGGACTGCCATCCTGGAGCCTATGCATGTAAGAACCGTGGGCACTGCTGGACACATATGTACCATAGTAATCATTTTTATACTGGCAGGAATTAGATAGTATTGTATGAATTTTGTAAAGGGCTTAATATTGATACAAGTGTTGGTGGGTACATATACCCAGTGCATGACGCGCTGTACTGTCCTTCCGTCTTCCTGCTCATGGTTCTCTCTCCGTGTCATACTGTAGGACAATGCCATGTGGGCAGTATATTCTTCCCGTTATGTAATTAGCTATATGAGAACTGTTCTTTCAAAGTTGCCTTATGCACAGGAAAGACCGAATTCAATGTTAAATGTAACTTTCAGTTTGCTAGGTCAAAGAAAGACTCTGAGGTTTCTAGTTTCTAGCCAGTTTCTGAATATAATGCCCATGCGGTTGGTCCCCAGACCACGTATTGAGTAGTAAGGCACTAGATCATCCTCTTCAGTTGAGTGTGCAGCTTTGGGACGGCCACACATGTTACCGTGAGAAAGGAAGGAGATGTTTTCCCAGCCACCAGACGAGCAGAGCCAACCCAGGCAATCAAAGAGGTGACAGATGGTACAGCCACATCAGACTCACATCTACAAGTTCATTTCTGAGCTGGCCCAGTGAGCACTTAGAACTTAGTCAGTAACATGGCTGGGGTCGTTGGATCCACTGCCATGACCAGGCTGATGTGTCAAGCAAGGGAGCTAACACCACCAAAGAAATGTTGTAATAATAATTTTTAAAAATCAAAACGATTCCACGTAGGTATTCAGACCTTGTTGCTCATTTACATATTGTCAGTTCTTCACTTCCACATTCTGACCAGCTCAGCTACGTCACAGTAGTTCCTATTTTCCCCTACAGAGGCTGCCTTGCCTGCTTTCTGAGTCAATATTAACAAGGCATGGCTGAAGTGAAAGCTTCCCCCGCCTGTCGGCAGACGGACTCCACAGATTCAGAGAGATGCCCGTGGGGCTGCTGACTTGGTCCATGGTTTCCTGAACCGTGCCTGCCACAGAGCCTGGACACCTGGTACTTTTCTTGGTCTCTGCAACCCAATTTCTAACATGGGCCTCTGCTTTCTTTTTGCTTGCTGTTTTCCCTCCTGACACGGGCAGCCTGTTTTCTCCATCAGAAGTCAGAATGCTCCTACCTGCTGTCTTAGAACATGGGTTCCCAGAGATCCAGATCTTGTGCTCCTGCTGCTGCTGTGGCTGTAGCTGCAGCTGGGCCCGGTACATGAAGCCACGTCCCCACATCTCCTTGAGCACTGTTTCGGAGACCTACTATTCCTTGACCATCTCCCAGGGCAGCTCTCCACCCTAAGTTCCAAGTCTGCTAGTGTTGGTTTTCCTGCTCCCAATTAACCTGCCATTAAAATCAGAGCACTCTTTGTAGTTGGCAAATCCTCTGAGGTATAATAAAAAGATATTATTTATCTTTCCATAGTACATCAAATAAAAATTTATTACCGGTCAGAAATAGCTGCAAAACACTGTTCCGCATGAAGTGATAGGGCAGGGTAAAATTTTAACAAGCTAGTTTTTTTTAAAGATTTATTTGCACCTAGTTTTATTGAGATAAGTTTGTATGTAGTTATTAACTTTCTTGTTTTATGATAAGAGAAGGAAAGGCAGAATCAATATTTCTGGACATGACTGGCTACATTCTGTTGGATGAAACATGAATGTTGTTGGAGCAATAACGGAAAAAGAAAAAGAAAATCAGTTTTAACCTTTTAGAAAATATAGCTCATCTTGTATTACTTTATGACCAGCAATAAATATAACAATAGGAAAAATAAATATTGAATTGCAAACTAGGAATAAGAAAAGTCACTAAGCTCAGGCAGCACTCCAGCCATTGAAGTTTGAAGTAATTTAGTTCAAATGTTACCCTGGTCTTGGCTCTGTGTTTTGACATTGTGGCCGAGGAGCATTAAGGAATAAAAACCAACAGTGTGTGTGAGACTGGTGTTATAAGGACCTGGATTCTGGCCTTCCACATCTAAGCTGTATTTTCTTAACTAAATTAGTCCACGTCCCTTAGTTCCTGTTTCCTGATCTTGATAATGCGCATATGGCACCCCCAAACTCAATGGTTACAGTGAGGATGTAATGGAATGGTTAGCACAGTGACTCCGGACAATATCTAGAGACCCCTGAGCCCCACTGATGCTATCTTGTGTTGGTCCCTCCCCGCAAGCTTTGCATTACCCAGGAGGCCATGAGTCTACAGAGGCACAGGCAGAGTCCTGGGCTTGCTGGGAGAGGGTAGCAATCTGAAAGGCTTGAAGTGTGACAGATCTGGAACACGGCCAGAATGCGTTCCATAGCTGCTGCTTCTGATATGAAGAAACCAGTGCTGATTCTTGGGACATGCAGGCAATGACCCTCTGGTAGCCCCCTCAGATGCTGAGATAGGAGAGTGCGTGCAGAATCACAAACAAGAAGAGAGAGAAGCAGCGCCCTTTGTCCAGCAGAATTTGGTCCGGTCCATCTTAGACCTTACTATGTGTACCTACCTCTCCCTGCTTGCTATTTATCTCTCCCTTTGGCTTTAGCTTACTTTTGAAAACTCAGAATCACCAGTTCGTTCACATACCCATTCAATCCATCAATTGGAGGAATCCCCCCTACTATAAAAGGTAGTTTGCGTGAAAGCGTTAAGACCGTGGTCTTTAGCCCCAGAATACTGGCGTTCAATTGCAGCTTTTCTACTTCATAGCTGCGCAATCTTGGGAAAATAAATGAGTTGGTTATAGCTTGGTCAGAGGCTCAGCGGTAGGCTCACAGGAAGGTTGCAAAGGTTAAGGAGAGCACCCCGCTTCCACCTGATATCGTATCGCTGCGTACCAGCCACTATTCCCAGGCTCGAGGCAGCGACGCCAGGCATGAGACACTTGCTCTGAAATCTGCCTCATGGCGTCTTTATGTAAGTGAAGGATTTTCTGGTGAGCTTTTCTCTGGAGCCACATAATTTGAGTTTCTGTTTATAGCGGACTCCACTCCCAAGCCTCAATTTCCATATTAGGGTTATGACTTTAGTTTAAATATAACCAAGTCCCCAAACAAAAGGCATGAAGTAAATATGAACTTTAATACACCATGAATTTGGAGTGATCGCACCGTCTCTGGGGACTGCTCTTCCGAGGAACTGCATCGTATTTTCTGTACACTTATGCACTCTGTTTCTCATTTGCTGCTCTATCTGCCACTCTCTGGGGTAGCCGTTGCCTGCACGCCTTCCGGGGTCCCCCATTTCTGTATTCTAGGGCTCAGGGCTGGAGAGGGTCTGGAGAAACAGATGCTCACGTCTGGGAAGTACAGAAGGCCAAGGGACAGACACCACCTGGTTTACACCCCACCACAACTGGTCAGCCACACTGCCGCACTGTGGCAAGGGAAGCTGGGAGCCGCCCCTCCCCCCAGCAGCCACGTGTCCAGCTCTAACTTTCATGGAGCTCTTAACTTTTCTGCAAGCTTTCACCTGTTTTCCTCTAGCTGTCCTCCTTGGTCCTCTCAGGCGCAGGGGCTGGGGTTATGATCCCCGGGCCTGCTGTGCTGGCCCCACCCCCAGGACTCACTTAGACTGCCAATTGAGACTGGGCGTCGTAGCCTGTGCCCCTAATCCCCGCTCTTGGGAGGCTGTAAACAAGCAGATCACTATGAGTCTGATCTCTATGAGTCGAGGTAGTCAAACCCTGAACGCCCTGTAGACCCTTCATTAAAATACAAAAAATGAAAGAAAAGGAAAGGAAAGGAAAGGAAAGGAAAGGAGAGGAGAGGAGAGG
>PVJA010045469.1:0-15637 GCA_004027025.1 Myocastor coypus
AAAAAAAAAAAAAAGTTAATGTAAGAATAGATTACACTGAATTGATTTTTGCTCAAATGGCTTTTTGTGAGTTTCTTGCTTGACAAATTGGTTTTCTCCAAAACAGGTTTGCTTTAGAATGCTAGCTACCTCCATTCTACAAAATTCTCCTGTGTGTGAGTCTTTATGGTCTCCTCTCTGGCCTGGTAACTCTCAGAAGAATTGTACCATCTCTCTGTCCCATCCAATACCCATTGAAGAACAGGAACAAACACACTATGCCTTTGGGACAGTGCCTCCCTTCCTCAGATCACTGTGTAGGGCACACATTCTCAAATCCAACTTCAACCTGGTGCAGCCAATCCAAATACCTTTGTGTATGAATAATGAGTATGGAATTGATTTATCTATTTATGAATAGAAAGTGAATTTAATCTAATTTTTTTAAAAAAGAAGACAAATTCATATTCTAGATCATGAATTATATACACTATTGAAATTCAGTTAGTAATTTAACTGAGAAATTTTTAATATACAGTGAAAATTTTGATAGCAACTTATAATCCTTCTTTCCCAAGGAAGATTGACTTGTAAATTCCTTTTAGTGTGACTACTAAGATTGTTTCTATTTTCATCTTATCAGAATTCTCATATCAAGCTTTCAGATTTTATTGATCTTTTTATGCTTTTCCATGCTGTTCTAGTTGCAAAATGGTTCATTTCATTTTGCCTTATTTTTATGGCACTGGGATTGTTCCTTGAGGTGCTCTAACCATTTAGATATATACTCCAGTCCTTTTTATATTTTATTTTGAGACAGAATCGTGATAAGTTGTCCAGTCTGGGCTTGAACCTAGCACTCAACCTTCCTAGTAACTGGGATTACCGGTCTGAGTCAATATACCGTGTTCCCGGGCTGTTTTATATGAGCTTATCACTGTCATGTATTAAATGTGAAGAACAGGATCTTTTGTTAGCATGTTCATAGTGCTGGTTTTTGAGATAGCTATTGCCTGCAATATTTAAAGGGATTTATTTTTCCAAGGATCCCTGGTAAATGCCTGTTACACAATAGGAATGTTTCTTTTCTTTGTTCTGTGACCTTATCTCTCTCTCTCTCTCTCTTCTGCTTTCTGCCTATTATGGCAATAGAATCATAGAAATCTTAGCACCTCTAATTAGGGAGCTCAATTTTTTGATCAGATCCAAGTAAATGTAGCCCTTCTGCTGCTTGACGTTCACACCAGGACACTACCCATCAGACACTCGGATGCCCCACCTGGACGCAGAATCTCAAGGTTTTCATTGTGTAACTTTTTAATACACACTTGTTTATCTTCAAAAGTATGATTCTTCTAAGAGATAGCATAGTTTAATCTATCCAAGTAGTGTGGTCAGAACACTAGTCATGTAGTTGTGAATAAGAGAACAGGTGGTGACTCAAAAACACCGTAGATGCATGTGTGTGTGTGTGTGTGTGTGTGTGTGTGTGTGTGTGTAGGTGTGCTTTATTGGGATTAAACCCAAGGCTTTTGACATTGACTATCCTCCTGTTACATTTTTTATTTTTTAATCTGACACATGGTCTCTCTAGGTTGTGAAATTGCCCATGCTAGGATTAAGTTAGCAATCCTGCTGCCTCAGCTTCTTAGAGGTATGTACCACCATGCCTGACTAGATCTTGATCTTAATCTGCTCAGGCTGCTATCATAAGATATTTTAGACTGGATAACTTGTAAGCAACAGAAATTTCACCATGCATACTTCTGGAGTCTAGTAAGTCCAGGATGAAGGCAATAGCAGGTTTGACATCTGATAAGGACCTGTTCCTCATGGATGGTGTCTTCTGTGTATCAACATATGGTAGAAGCTGGGGGAAAAGCTCCCCCAGGACTACTTTATGAGTCACTCACCCAACACAGCAGGACAGAGATCTTGGACCTATTACCTTCTAAGATCGCCATCTCTTAATAGCATTAGAGGCTGGGTTCAGCATAGGAAGTTTGGAAGGACACAGATCATTGGAATCCCCCTCACACATTTTATAGATGAAATTCTATAATGAGAGTTTTTTTGAGAGGTCTTTAATAATAGCCTGAATTTAAAAACTCAGTTATTGCCATAAAGGGGTTTCACATTATCTACCCAAAAGTGAAAGTCTGAACTGGGCTTAATGAATAAATACCTTGAAACAAGAACAGATTTCTGGTTGGTGGCCTTAGATCAGAAATGCCTTGGTGCTTTGTGATGTGGAGTAAGGGAGCAGGGATTAAGAAGTGGGTTGACCTTTAGGAGCTACGGACCAGGCACAGGTGCCCTCTAGGTCCTGGGTGGAGAGCACAGATA
Source organism: Myocastor coypus (assembly GCA_004027025.1). Taxonomy (NCBI): domain Eukaryota; kingdom Metazoa; phylum Chordata; class Mammalia; order Rodentia; family Myocastoridae; genus Myocastor; species Myocastor coypus. Next base: position 2,326 of record PVJA010045469.1, read on the forward strand.
GTCTCCGAGTCCAGACCAGTCCTGCCCCACAGAGCTTTCTGCAGCGATAGAAGCATGTCCTACCTACTCTTCCCACTGTAGTTACTGGCCACGGGTGGCAGTTGCACACGAAAGCTGTGGATAGTACAGGTGAGAAACAAAATGTTTAACTTAAAATTTAAATATAGGTAACTACATATAAGAAGTGGCTGCTGTACTAGAAAGGATAATCAAAGACCATGATCCCTGTAAGAGTTCTGCTGTGTGTACCAAAACTAAACAAAGAGGTATTTTCTTTAGTTCTTTCATTTAAAAAAAATTATAATATTGTTTCCAAATGAGATTATACCAAATTAGTATTACCGCTATACAGCCACATATAATTACTTACAAAGCACAGAATAATTTTATTGCCATTTTCAAACCTAGCAATAGGCATTCAGGATGTTGTTATTCTCTTTTTTTTTTTTTTTTAAGAGATAAAAAGCTGTAGTTGTGAGTATTAAGATGGAAGAGCAAAGCTGGAATTTAAACCTACAGTTCCGACTTTGAAGTCTGCATTCATTTCCTTATATCACTCTCAAGATATCAAATATATTAAAAAAAAATTCAAATTCTATCTACCCCTACTTTTCTAGATCAAAGCATACCTTCATTCCATTTTATTAGCAGAAAAAATAAAATTTTCTCTGGTTCCATCACCCTTAGTACCTATTTCCCTTTGGGTTTTTGATACAAAGAGAGTGGCTGTCATGTACTATTGTAAGTGGTTCACTTAGGAAACTCAAATGGAATCACAGACAAAGGCATAGGCAAATTTATGACTAAAAGCAGCATAAATTGCTACTAGCACTCTGGAATATAGCTATTTTTAAAGGCTGTTTGGAAGGATAGTTGCATGTTCTCCCTGCATAGTATTTGAGGTAACTATACACAGCAGAACACGGAGGTGGATTAATCCTGTTATGATTGAGTTTAAAGCCTATGTTCTTAGAATTAGACAATTAATAAGATTATACATGGAGCTCAGTTGTAAACTATTAGTTTATTAGTTCAAGGGAAGTCTATCTACTGGTGTCATTATACAAAAATACTGCTGGCAAAGATAAGATTTATGAACATCAGCAAAAACAAATGTCTACATTTTCTGACAGATGTATGAGAAGCAATGTTAATTTTGGAGGAAGCAGGAATGCAGACTGCAACTGGCCACAGTTGTAAAAAGGAACTCAACTGATGAATTTTTAAATGTTCTTTTCAATGTAAATGGTAGCCATCATAAACAAGTTTAGGTTGCAATAAAATGAGGCAGTGTGGAAATAGAAAAGCAAAGTATTCACCTAGTCCTACAATATTGTGAGGAGGCCAGGGATTGGAGCAAGCAACAAGGTCAAGGTCAGCTATTTTAGGAATAAATGATACACAAGGTTGGGCATTGAAAGGGAGCTTTTTAAAATTAAGAGTTGAATCATAACATAGAACCAGGTGATATACAAAGCAAAAGTGCATGCTGCTATCAAATTAAGAGAGGATCAGATATTCACAAAAAGTTACAAGCAGGGCAGTTATCATCAACAGGATATAGGTCATAGTATGGAAAGCAAAAATGAAGTATGATGATAATAGATCTAAGATATCTACCAAAAACATCTGTGTTCAGATGTGGGGCTTTCAAAAGGTACTTGGGTCATCAGGGCTTTGCTTTCATCCAATTAATCCATAGATGAGATCTCATTCAGTGTTTTGCGGGGAGGAAGTGGCCATTGTGCAGGCCTGGCTGTGGGTCTGCACATTGTAGCTGCTTCCAGGGCCCTTCCTCTTTGGCTTTCTCCCTACTCTCTTTGCTTTCAGATGCCATCGTGTGAGCAGCTTTTCCCTGCTGATGTTTTTATCTTGGAACCAATTAACCATGAACTGAAGCCTCTGAGACTTTGAAAGACGATAAACCTTTCTTCCCTTAAATTTTTATCTCAAATATTTTTTTGTCATAGCAAGGAAAAGTTCACCAATACAAACAGGAAAAAGAAGGTAGCAGAAGAGTTATGGAACAAGATAAAAAGTCTGTGGGAGTATAATTCCAAAGCCCAATCACTGGAGAATGAGGTGAAAGAAGAAAGCCAAGTATCCGATCCAAGCACTACAGTGTCTCGGCATCCCTGATGTTCGTGCAAAGTCACAAAAGAAGATTCCCTCTGGATTTGATTCTAGGATGGGGCGGACAGCAGGTATAAAATTGCAACACATGTTAGAATGTTATTGATTACCTTTGCCTTATTAAACAGAAAAGGCATACTTTGGAAAACTCACCTGATTCGGTGCTGCTCCATTAGTGTCCCATTGGTCACTTTGGGTAATTTATTTTGTTCTTCCATTCAGATGTATAAAGAGATGGCAGTTGTATTCACCTTGTTTTCATTTGCTAGGAGCTTTGTATTTCAGCAGAGTTTAGGGTAGAGAAGGGAAGGGTAGAGTGGGCACATCCTGGGGTCCATTGTCGCTGGATCTCAGCAATGGAATCTGCTTGTATCCTCCTGCATATGTTTGACTCTCCCTCTCTTTCATCTTGAAATTATTAATTGGGCTGAAATCTACAGACCACCAGAAATTCTTGGAAAACAATCAGCTAATCTCATAATTGCCATAAGTGAAACATTAAAACCAATAAAACATATACAAGATGTACATATAGGAGCTTACAGTTATTTTCTGCAATGAAAAACAGTTTATATTCTCTTCAGTAGCATAATTCCCCAAAGGAGATAAAGAAACTATTGAATAATGAGAAAGAACATTACAAAACACTGCCAGAGTCATGCTGTTTTTAGGGTTGTGCTTCTAGATTGAGATAAATCTAACCATCAAAATACTGTACTCTTAGATCTGATTTTAAAATGTGTGCTTCTGAAAACTTCTTACTTATTCTTTCAATTATAATTATTTCAATTTTTTTTGTCAGCTATGAAGAAATTTGAAAAGATTTGCTCTCTATTGTATCATGGGCTATAAGGACCTCTTTTTGCATTAAAGACCATTTGTTGGATTTTTAACATCTCTGCATGATTTTCACAATCTCAGAGGTGATAGAGGTTACTGAAACTTCCAGAATACAGAAAAACTACAAAAGAAAGCTTCTTTTTATAAATGCTGTTGTCTTATATAACCCTCTGGAAGGCACCCAGTTCTCATTTCTTAGAGCTCTTGGGAGTCAGTTTGTCATCTGATATTTTGTAGAATTTGCAGTAAATTGCAAGAACTGACTTTTACTGAACTTCCGCAAACTATTTTGTACTTTACTTCTTTGAGAAACTAAATGGAAGAAAGCTATTTTCTTTCTTTCTCTTCAAGCCTAACATCTACAGCGGTTTGCTGCCAGTGTGAAATGTTCAGGAATTATTTCTATAGTTAAATGGAATTTTGTAAAGCTTTCCTACTATTGATTGGTTGGACAAGTAAGACAACATGAAGCCAGAGCAAAGCACAGAGGCGCTTATTTGGGAATACAGCACTGTAGGAGGCTGTATCAAGATTGCAAGTTCAAGCCTAATCTGGAAAACACAGCAAGTTAGGGAGACCTGTGTCTCAAAATAAAATGGAAATGAAATCCTTCTGTGTGCAATATCTGAGTTCAATCTTGAGTATCACTAAATAGAGAGAGGAAAGAAGGAAATAAGGAAGGAAGGAAGGAAGGAAGGAAGGAAGGAAGGAAGGAAGGAAGGAAGGAAGGAAGGAAAAGAAAGAAAAAGGTAAGTCAGCCAAGTAGGAAGCTTTCTTCTTCTTCTTCTTCTTCTTCTTCTTCTTCTTCTTCTTCTTCTTCTTCTTCTTCTTCTTCTTCTTCTTCTTCTTCTTCTTCTACTTCTTCTTCTTCTTCTTCTCAAGCTCTACAGACAGCAACCACCCAAACTGAGGCTGGACAATGTGGGTCTTCACTTGCCTTCCCACCTTTCCTCCTCCTCTGTTTCTTCTTTCTGCTGCTTACGTCAGTGTCTTTCCTGAACTTTTCCTTTCTCCTCTTCTTCAGAGTTCATAACAAAGAAGTAAATACAACGGGTGAGCAGACATTGGAGAAATAAGATGCCACTTTATTCACAGTTGAGCCAAGACTCCATGATTCTGGTGCAAGGTTCTTAGCAAGGTAAGTTGGGAGGAATGGGATTTAAGAGGCTAAAGCTCCTGAGATAATCAGGGAGTCTATTTATGCTGCAAAACATATCTAAAAAGATAAGATAGGCTTCCTTGCCAAGGACCTTTACTTCTTCGGAAAGCTGAATGAAGGGCAACTGCTTCATCTCTTCTTCAGGTAAAACCCACCCCTAAGAGCTTTACACACTGAAACAATAGCAGAACTATTCACCTGGACTTGTCCTTGGACCCATAGAAATTCTGATCTGGGTAAAGCACAGAACACTCATGGTCTCATAGTCTCACTGACCAGAAGACCATGTGGTTTATTCTAGAGAGGGGTTGGAGAAATGGAGATTTCGGGGTGGAGAAAAGGATGAGAATACTAGCACCCCAAGGGCAGAGATAACAACTAGAAAGAAAGAAATAAAAGTTCCAGGACAGGGAAGGCCAGGTACATAATTGGACAGACAGTCTAAGACTGTATGATCTTTGTTTTACAGATGAAGCCCAGTTACAGAGCCTGGCTCTGCTGGAAGCCTTCCCACACCTCTGTAAGAGTCCAGGAGTTACTGCCACTTCTGCCTCCCTTCACCACTGTGATACCTCTCCTAATCTCCCCGGGGCTGCCACCAAATCTAACTCCCTTTCAGACCCTTACTTGATCTCTGTAATTTTTTGTCCTGGGTCTTCGGCGATTTTATTTTCTTCTCCTCCCTGAGCCACGATCTCAGGCAAGAAACAAGGCTCAGAGCAGACGTCACTTCCGGGAGGCAGTCCGTGGTTATTGCAGTCAGAATCGGTCAAACCCTCGCCACACATCAAAGTGTGCCTGGTGGGGCAAAGATCTAGCAATCAGAGGCTAAAGCCTGGCACCTTAGAAAGTTACTTCCCTTGTCTTATCCCTCGGGTTTTAAGCTTTTAATCACGTTTCTTCAACTGGGTATCGTGCCGAATGTTTCTTATGAGCTGTGCACGTGATGCACGTTGAGCTACATTCCAGCCTTTCGCTGTCTTTTCATTTATCGTATAGGGAGTTGTCACATTATTTATTGACATCACATACATTGCACAGCCTAATTCTGAGGATACGTAAATCACCAAAGAGGGGGCCTACGCTTTTTGCTTATATTTTAGCACCCGTTACTAAATATTGTGAGTTACACATTTAGACGACCAAGACGACAGGTATTCAAGTGTGGCTTTTGTATTGCACTTGCTGTCCTCGATGTAGTTGCTTAGATTGCAGATAGCAGCATGCAGTTAGTCAAGGGAAAATTTTATACGGTACCTGCTATTCTCAAAAAAAGCTGATGGAAATTTTTAGTACAATCACCTCAACTATCTTGCATATATATTTGCATGTTTTTCCCTCTGCTTTTTCTCCTCTTTTCTCCATTCTCTCATCTTCATTGTTTAATCCTTAAGTTCTGTTTCTGTTTTACTATACCTGTTACAACTTTCAGGCTTTATTTCTTCTAATTTATCAATCATTATACTCTCTTCAAAGTAAATTTTTTAAAAAGACAAAAAGAAAAACAAGGGCAAGAACAAAAATTTAAGGTTCTGGAAAACAAGCCGCAATATGCAATCATACATCCAGTGTTACATAACTATATCTATTAATCTGAGCAACAGATTTGATGGTAGAAACAAATAATATATGAACCATTGTTTATCAGCTACTGTTGTTCTGCAAATCTGTAACATATATACTAATGCATATTACCCTGTTTCTGTCATTGAATCTGATTTTTGTTCTTGCATTTGTCTTTTACTTTTTAAAATGAAATAATAAAATTAAATTTAATAAACAATATTTACTTGTTAAAGTGAATAGTCTTCTTCTGCTAAAGTGTTCACTTGCCAGGGGAACAAGAACAGCTGCCCATCTGTGTGTCCCCCCCACCAGCCTCAGGAATCTTGCACCATGCGTACAGCCGGTGTATAATGGATGGAACCTGGTGGATGGAATAGAACAAAATGTCTTGAGAAAGACTTTACTCTGTCAGTGTACAGTACACTAAACCACTAATCACTTACCTAATTGCTTACCTAAGTGAGACACTGTGATTATTAACTAATCAATAACTACAACCTTACGTTCATCCATTTATCTCCCTTTATACTTATATACACACAAAGTGATTTTTAAAGATAGCGCTTTACTTTTGTAAAGTGCCACAACCTGTTAATCATTTATAACCTTTGCTTAGCCTTTGCCAGAAAGTCAGACCTTGCCAATTTTTTTCTCACCATTTTAAAAACTATTTTTGTTGAGTTTAATCTTATTTCTTATCATATCTCACTTCTTATCAAGAGAGTTTAAGAGACTCAATAAACTAAAAGAGTTTGTGGAGAGGTCCTTGATAACTGAGGGTAATAAAGAACCATTCTTTAAATACCACAGCCTGAGCCTTTCTTCTTTAGGATAGGCAAACGTCAAGTGAGTGTAGAATGGCATCTAGACACCTCTGTGGTATAGAAAAACCTCTTTCCCAAGTGTGTATTCCTTTCAGAGACAGCTCTTCTAAACTCAGTTTAGAGCAACAAAGGGCTGGGGTGGGATGCACGTCAGTGGTGCCAAGCACATGTGAGTTCCTGCATTCAAACATTGGTATGGCAAAAATGAAAGAGAGAGAACCACATAAAAGCCCTGTGAGTATAGGAACTTGGCACTGCCTGAACAGCACTTCCACAGACAGAGATTCTTCTAGAATGTGAAAATGTTAAACAGGGCCCTTTTGTTCCAGATGTCCATTGCAAGGAGGGGTTCCAAACCCCACAGGCTGAGGGGGCACACCGCGGGCCCGGGCAAGGAGTTTGCCAAGCACCAGATATGGTTCCCAGCGATCGGCCACTGCTGGCTGGAGCACTGACAGGTTTTAGCATGGAAGGATTAGGCTGTTAATAGGAATACATGGCTCAGAGGGTCAGAAATCAGCCTCCTCATGTTGCCCAGACCTCTTCCACATCAGTTTTCTCTTCCAAACAGCCTAAGCACAGATTTTGTTTTTAAAATTATTTTCTATTAAATGTTTTCTGCTTTCTCTCACCAAGAAAGACTACAGGCTTTAAGGCTCTTCAAGGTAAGTGGAATTATTTCCGTTCACCGTCACCAGCCTGCCCAGCAGTGAGTGCCCCTGGATTCTGGGTAGCGGGGAGCAGGGGGGTGGGGGTGGGGGGTTAGCAGTGGGCAACTGCCGCAGCCCAGTCTTATCACATCTCCCTTGGCCTCCCCCTCATCTCAGGCTCAGTCCTGTCCCCCAGGACCTCATAGGGGAATGAAAGTATAATTTGTTTACAGAGAATATAGGATCCCTGCGTTCCATACATCTTTTTTATTTTCATTTCTTCTACAAAATTTTATTTTCTAAAAAGCACATCTTGTACAACTTTGTTCTGATCATTCAAGGGCCATCATTGCCTCAGAGTACATGCTGTTATTGTGAGATAATAAAACTGAGTTTATGGATTTAAAAACTGAGAAAAATGAAAACTGAGGGAGGGAGGGAGGAAAGAAAGACAGAGAGAGAAAATAGGAGCTGCCTTAATAATTGTTTTCCTTTTCTACAACAATGAAACATTTAAAACTTAGTTGAGGCAGGGGCTGGGGAGATAGCTCTGTGGCACAAGTGCCTGCCTGGCAAGCGCAAGGTTGTGAGTTTGAACCCTGGTACCACAAAAAAAAAAAAATAAAAATAAATAAATAAATAATAAAACTTAGCTGAGGCAACTGATCACGTGGGATGGTTACCACATTTCTCACTTTCCCCCTGGCGCTTGAAGGTCATGTGACCAAACTCTGGCCAAGGGAATGCAAACAGCTATGCGTGCACTTAGCAGAGCATATCCTTACAATCTGGGGCATGCCCATGTGTCCTTCCTCAGTCTTGTTTCCTGGATCAGAACTATAGGATCAAAAGCAGCATCTTAAGGATGACAGAGAAACTAGGTAACAGGGACCTCCTGCAACTCAGGCTCCATCTTAGTCCTGAGTGTCTCTCTCAGAACTACTTCACAAAAGAGGAATTGAGTTACGGGTTGTCTATGTTTTTTTTTAATTTGGTTATTTTTACCAAAAATGGAATTCGGGACCTTGTGCTTGCCAGGCAGGCATTGTGTCACTGAGCAATATTCCCAGACCTATGGCACTACTGAGTTTCTATTATTCTCATATAGTTAATCATATTTTTAGGTAAAGGTAGATTTTTTCAGGAAGCTAAAGAGGGTAAGCATTAGAGACTTTCCCTCACAGTATGATTCCAAGGCTTAAGCAAGAACATTAGAACTGTGCTACGGTTAGTGAGATAGCTCAGTGGACTAAGTGCTTACTTTCACAAGTGCAGCAACCAGGAGTCCTGTATGCTGTGCCAGCCCCACCCCCATAGCAGGCTCAGCCGCTGATGGAGTCCAAGCATGGTGGTGCACACCTGTAATCCTAGCGATAGGGAGGCTGAAAACAGGAGGATCACTACCAGTCTGAGCTGTGTAGTTAGACCCTTTACCAAATATATAAAAAAAGAACATTAGAACTGTGTTGGCATGAACATCTTGTCTTCTTTTATTATTGAGTGTCCTCATTATTACATAGGCCCTATGCCTCTTCCATTATAGTCAGTTACTGCATTCTGTGTCGCCTTTATAGAGATCCACCCTCCAGTTAGTCAACCTTATGAAGCATGTAAATAGTCCATCATTTCTCATGTATAAAGTCAACTTAATATGCTAGTGACATAGAGGAATAGAACAGCCCATGTTTCCCAGAGTATATTCTTAGACATGCATTATCATATTGTAAGAGAAAGGATTTTCATGATCTTGTGTCTTGGAGAAATATGATATTTCATAGAGAAGATAATATATGACCTCACATACTAGGTATCCTAGCAACCAAGAATGCTCTTGCTTCCTAAACTTGTTAGGCTACCAGATCCACTTTGTCATGGGCTAGATTTCTGTGGAACAAAATTTACAACACTGTCCTGGCCTCAGCAAGAAATATTTAGATCATCTTATAAGGGAAATTGTGTGTGTGTGTGGGGGGGGGGTGTTTGTTTTTTGAGCTTTCTTTCTGCTAGCATTAGCATAAGAAAGTACTTCTTTCAAGTCTTATTCTTTAGGCTGTTCTCTGGAGCGAGTTGCTCAGTAAGTATTCAGTGCAACAACACTGGCATTTCTGCATGGACCCTAGCTCATTTCTCAGGTATCCTGGGAAAAACTAGGACTATCATGTACAAAATTTTAAGTCATTTGTAGAGGAAAAGGCTAGAATCACACAGAAGTCCTTTCTCTTATGAGGAAATTTTTTGATGGTGAGATACAGAAAGTTGAAAGCACAACTGAGATTAAACTCTTACAAGGGACTTTTCTCTGTTAATATGTCAGCATTTGCAGAACTATCCAGGCACAGTTACAGAAACCAGAGTTTGTTGCAGGAAAATCATTGCCTCCACATTGCATGCCTTCAAATGCAATATAAGTATTTGCTTTTGCACTGATATTTTAGGGCTTTCATAATAGAACATCCCAAAGTGTAAGGCTTAAAACAATAGAAGGTTATTTTTCCACTCTGTAGTTGAGAAGCCCGAAGTCACTATGTCAGCAGGATCATGCTCCTTCTGAGGCTCTTGAATAGACCTTCTGCCCTTCTGGGCATGACCATAGTAGAGCAGGCCTTCCTTCCTCCGGGGTTGGCCACAAATTCCTAGCCACCCTTGGTTTGCAGCTGCAACACTCCAGTCTTGCCTTAGTCTTCACAGGGCACTCACAGTGAGAGAACCTACTGGCGAGGACTTTGGTGTTCCTTGTGGAAAAGTACAAGCCAACCAATAGCAACATTACAGAATCTTAGTACTTTATTGTACAATATGATGCCATGGAGAAAAAGCTCTGAGTTAGAAATCAAAAGGCCTGTATGGGTGCTAGGTAATTCTAGGCGACATTTTCATGTACACTGATGAGGGTAACAACATGCTCCTTGATTTCTCTGTTAAGAATCATAGAAAGGATTTACAAAAGTGCCTTTATAACTTTTCAGCAATGATGGAAGTGTTGCTGTTTTAAAAGAGAAACATGGCTAATGCAAGCAATTGAAATTTGGCAAAGCATCTCATGCCTTACATTAGGAAATGATTTTCACCTCTGTCCCACTCATCCCTCCATTACACAGGAAATAATTTTTTTATTGCTGTACTAAAGCTCTCTACTAAGTGATATCAGATGATGGGAAGCATCCTTATCAGTACAGCCAGTTCACAAATTGAACACAAAGCACTGAGTAATGGGAAAATACCATGCTGCCTTAATAACTGTTTCAATCAATGTAAAGGGCTGGCAAATGCCAGCCAAATACTTTAAGACTAACTACTAGTTATGTGCCCCAAATTACTCAGTGTCAACTGACTATGTTCTTCTCTACTCTTAAAGCCTTTGATGCTATAGTGAGGAAATAGTAAAGCCATAGATCATAAACTAGTGTTTTGCTCTCCAGAGATACTGGAGGTGGCGAGGTAAGTTTGCAAATTGCTTTTAGTTTTACAGAGGTCACTCAAATTGTAGTTTCATTTAGTTAGTGCAGGATAAATATCAGTTTGATTATCTCATATCTAAATACTAATTCTGGTTATTTCATGGTATCCCGATACTCCTCTTGACTATCATATATTATTCTTAATAAAAATCAATGAAAAGTGTCAGTGAGATAGCTCAGCAGACTGAGTACTTGCTTAGGCAAATGCAGGGACCAGGGTTTGATCCCAGTACCACATGTCCTGTTGGCTTTGCCCCCGGGGCACACTGAGCTGGACTCTGAGACTGGGCATTCTGGCTTACTCCTGTAGTCCCTGCTCTGGGGAGGCTGAAAACAAGAGGATCACTATGAGTCCGAGCTGCATAGTGAGACCCTATAAGAAATACATTAAAAAAATCAATAAAAGTTTTTATTAAACATGGGGATAATGGGAGGTTGAGATTTTTAAAGAGATTCTTTTTTAAAATTTTTTAATTTTATTTCTTTTTTTTTTTCTCGTTTCAGGACTTTTGTTTGTTTAAAGAGATTCTTGATAGTTAAAACAATGAGAAAAAGGGAAAGGGTGAGTACTGATCATATAATTCCCTCTTACTCAGCATTGGAAAATCAAGGCAGGCTTCCAAGTGCTTGGTTCTATTTCTATTTAAACCCACTACTTGACATAAATGCTTTTTAACTATGACCTTCTAGAATTTCCTGCATGAATTGTTTAAAACGTACTTGGCTGATTGATTTATTTAACATCACATAACATCCTGTATAATTTCAAAGGCTGTGGAGTCTGACTTTGTTCTTAGCACCATAAGTAAGCAAAGCCAAAATCACTCACAAAAAAAATAAATTAATATAGTCAAGAAAAACCTCAAACAATGCAGAACACTTTTGTGATACGCTGCATTGGAATAATATGAAGCCTGTGGGGGCAACATTGCTGTCTTGGAAAGGTCTCCAGCAGGAAATCAGAATGAACCTCCTAAGGGGCCAATGACGTGTAAGCACAGCTGGCAGGCCTGCCCACCTTTGCGATGAGATGATCCCACCAGGTCTCCCCACGATCTGTGGCACTCCTGAGTATAAGAGTAGGAATTTTCTTTGGTGGTTTCTACTGCTTTCACTAAGTTTTATTTATTTTTTAAAATGAAATTACAACTCATAATTTTTTTCCTTCCAGTAGCTCATTATAGGAAAGCATTTTCCCACCTCTTTAAAACATGTTCCCAGACGTGGGCCAGAATTCATTTTCCCTTTCCTCCAGAGACTCTGCCATAAACATCTCTTCACCTTCACTTCTCCAGTAAGTTCCTAAAAATAAACTCATTTTCTTTAAAGGAGGGGACATCATATCCTCTGTTGAGAGGCTGCGAAGTGAGAAAAGTAACTTCCTTAGTGATTTTTAAATTTCGTTTTATGTGTTTATTTTCTGTATTTAGGACAAGGTCTACAAGGGTCTTACTACATAGATCAGACTTGTAATGATTCTCCTGTTTTCAGCGGCCCGAGTGCTGGGATTACAGGCACACTGCACCACACCCAGTCTCAATTTCAGTCTTCAATTGGGGCTGGCATGGCTTGCCAGGGATGAACCCTGGCCACTGTGCCTTGCCTGAGCAGGCACTTCAGTCTGCTCAGCTATCAGGTTGGCCTTCTAAGTGATTTTTTAAAGCTAAGCCTTCTTATTAATTATAACAAACATGTGTACCAATCTTAACAGTACAACTGAATGATGTTTAATACTGTAATTGTTCCTGGTTCCAGAATGAGAAGAAGAAATAGACCAGCCCTCCAGAAGGTTCTCCAGGCAACCAACAGTAACATCCTGCTTTACTCTACTTCAAAGTATAACCACCAACCTATGAACACTAGCACCATAACTAGTATTGCCTCTTTTTCAGAGTTAGGGAAACGGGATCAGACTGAAATGTTCTTGTACCTGGCTCAATGTTCTGTTTGTTGAAATTACTGAAGTAATGATTCCATTTTTATTACTGGCTCATATTCTGTGTTAGGAAAATATAGTTATTTTTATTTTGCTGTTCTACCTTAGATGCGCCTTTGGATGGTTTCTAATATCCGACTATAACAAAAAGTGCTGTAATAAAAATTGTTGTGCATGTTTTTGAGGCCATGTAGACATATTTCTATGGATCTACAGCTAAAGCATAATTTCTCAAATGACAAACTTTCAGTCTTTAAAGATTAAAATTCACCTTTTGGACATTTATGTGGGCCTAAATTGAAAGAGCAGGTGGCTTTAATTAGTTTGAGCTAGACAAATCCCTGAAAACACAATCATAACCAAGGTTACCATAGATCAGAGGTATTATGTACCATAAAGCTAGCGGAGGCCTATTAGTTTCTTCACAGCTTAGCGAAGTGAAGTCTGCAATCAACAATGAAAGCAAGTAACTGAAGGCAAATGAGGCTAGAGGGCTTATTGAGGTCTTATGTTTCAAAAGAAAAATATTCTTTTTTCAAATTTGACAATAAAAATAGATAATATAACAATCATTGTTCATAAGCTATTGTTGTTTTGAAAATCTGTAACATATGTATTATTATATGTTACCCCATTTCTGTCTTTGTTTCTGATTTTTGTTCTTGCTTTTGTTTTCACTCTATGAAATAAAATAAAAGTATAATAAAAGAAGAAAATGTTCTTTTTATTCTTAAAATTTAGCTAAG